>VYXC01003633.1:720438-783809 GCA_013397175.1 Platysteira castanea | reverse complement strand
AAATTTGGAGGGAGGGGAGTTGCATTCTCCCATTCCAAGGGAGGCTGCTGCCTTCCTTAAGCAGACACCTGTCTTTTAAACCAAGACATGCTCCAAGATCAGAGTTACAAAATTAAAAGTCTCTGAAGAATCATGTGATTTTGAGACTGTTCATCATTTCATTGTCTATCAGGGTTGTTAAGACAGAGTCTGGATTTTAAAATGGTTGGAATTATGAGTATGATGAATTTAGGTGCTTGGAACACTTGAACTGGATGTGAATCCAGTACTAAATAGTGGGGAAAAGCATGAGAAAGCATTAGCAAAACTGAGATTGGTTTGGTTTGGTTTTCTTTTTAGGTTTTGTTTGGTCTCATTTTTGTTAGGAACAAAACTGTAACAAGATTGTAAAAAGCCCCCAGTGATTTAGGAAAACTAAATTCAGAGGAATGGAACTGTGAAAAGAAATCTGTAGTGCCTGAATCTCCAGATCTGTTACAGAGGACTTTTGTTCCACCGGGATGGAGCAAAAAATACTGCTCTCTTGAGATAATTTCTGATGTTTTGTTCTCTTTGCCTTGTATCAGGAGAGAGACCTCAGAAGAGGAATGTATAAAGATCCTTCTTTATAAAATGTTTCAAAAACTACATTAATTCATCTTATGTCTGTGAATTGATATTAGACAAAATTACAATTGTGCTCACTATTTGAATCACAATTTCCTATGCCTTAGGAGATTGTTTCAAAAGCTGTTTCCCAATAGTACATTGTAATCAATTTAATGCATGTTAAAATCTCATTCTTTATTTGCGTACACTTATCAGTTAATGAAATTGCTGCTCATTGAAATTCAGTTGTGAATTTAGCCATCTTCATCTGTAATCAAGCTGGAAAACTCGTTAAAATATTTCCTTAATACTAAAATATCTGACAAAAAATTAACAGAAACAAAGATAATTGAACATGAGTGTTAACAAAGTTGAAATGTTACAAACCTTGTGCCACACTTTTGAAAGTGATATTTGTGATAACTCTTTTTATATTAATTTTTCCAAGCATACATGCTCCCAGTTTAACCCCTGAACATTCATTTGTTCCTGTGACTTCTATTACATTTTATTTTTTCTTACAGTACAATGTTGCTCACTAAGAAATAGTCAAGGTTCCCTTTTGTATTATAAAGTTTTTTGCTGTATGCAAGTGAAGGAACATGAGGAAAAAAGCTTTAAAAATAAATAAAGGCTTGTTTAATGGAAGAGCTGCATGCTAATAACTGCCTGATTAAGAATATACATATATATTTTTATATTTATAAAATATATTAATATTCCTAAGAGATATGTGTATATATGTATGCTTTTAAAACCTACTGAAGTAGAACTACTGAAATATGAAGTGATTTTTTGCACAATAAGTTCCGCTGTATGTTCTAGAATTTTCTTGGGATTTTATCCTGCATCTTATGAGTTGTTAGAGACAGCAGTACTATGAGCACTAAAAGGTGCCTCCGAGACTGTCAGGGTACGTGGATGGCTGATTTCATGTGCTCTGTGCCTTGCGGGGCTGCAGAGCCAGGGACACCGGCCACGCCAGGGCTGTGCCGCTGGGCTGCATGGCTGCTGACATCACGGAGGGCAAGCATGGAGCGCTGTCACCGGGCACCCAGGAACACCGGGCCGGGAGCGTTGACTCCTCAGTGCGTCCCGAGGCAGCGGTGAGTGCGGCAGGCAGGAGAAAGGCTCTGCCGGACGTGGGCTGGGGCAGAAGGACTGGCCGCCATGGAGGGGGTTTGGGGCTGGGGTGAGGGTGCAGGGGCTGCGGGCCCACCTAGGGTAGAGCAGGTGCCACCCCAGGGCTGCGGGGATGTGGCCCCATTCCCGCAGTGCTCACTGACCTGCCCCTCGAGATCCCTCTCGCACCCATTCCCAGGGCCCTGCATGTCCTGCCCCCTACCCCAGGAGCCATCTCCCACCCAGCCCTGCTGAGCCCCTTCTGTCCCTCCTCCTCCAGACCATGGGTGGAACTCTCACCCAAATCCTGGTGGTGCTGGGCATCCTCCATTTCACGCTGTGGCCGGAGGACCAGACTGTGAAGGTCACCGAGGAGCTCCTGCACCAGCACGAGGAGCAGCGCAGCCAGGAGATGGCCTTGCTGCTGGAGATGGGCCAGAGGAGCCAGGAGTTGCCCGGAATCACCCAGGGCAGCCTGTTGCTCTCGGCCTGCCAGCACTGGTGGTTCTGGGCCTGTGCGGAGATGCTCCTCATGCTCTTTGGCTTCTACTGGCTGCCCAGGCAGGGCAGCTCCAGCTACGACAGCTCAGCCTGTGGAGAAATTCCAGCAGAGCCTAGAAGGAAGAGGAGGAGGCGGAGGAGGAGGAGGAGGCGGAGGAGAAGGAAGAGGATGCGTGGCATAGCAGACTACGGTGACAAGCTGGAGCAAATCAGGTCTCCGGATCAGCGTCTTGAGTGGAAGGACACAGAGAATTTAGAGGAAGAGGGGATGAAAGGCATGATCAATGCATCTGCCAAGCCCTTTCCACAAAAAACTTATGGACAGAGCTGCATCCAGGGAATCCCTTAGTATTCATTCTTAGACTGTATGTTTTTACCTTCCCAAAAGCAGATTGCATTTTAGATGTTTAAGAATTTTTCATTTTAAGTATAGAGTATAAGAATATTAATAAAATTGTTCATAACTAGGAAGTAGAGCTATTAAAGAAACAAATGTAATGCTAACTAAATGTGCACAGGGCTGCAGCCAGGGAATAGAGTAGTATTCATTCTTAGACTGTATATTTTATCTTTCCAAAACCAGATTGTATTTAAGATGTTTAAGAAGTTTTCATTTTAAGTATAGAATATAAGAATGTTAGTAAAATTGTTCATTAATAGGAAATAGAACTTACAGCTCTTAAAGCAGCAAAAGCAATGCTAACTAAATGTGCTATGATATCCACTAAAAGTCTTGTTCTTTGTGATGTCCATACTACTTTGCTCAATTAAACCTTTATTTTGGTTCAATGTTTGCAAGCTGTACTTTTCAAAGATGGAAGAATCTGTAAATAAATAAATAATTTTCCGTTGTTTCAAAAGTGAAATACGTGGTGGAATTTTTTCCAATACCCAAATGGTGTAAGACACTTATGTAGGAAACAAGAGATAAAATTCATTTCTTGCAACCAGTTTATTTGAAGACATCTTTAGAAGTCACACACAGAGCACATTTTCACAGAGCCACATCTCATGAAATGAATTTATTAAGTTCTTTAAGGCCCTGAAGCTGCTCTCTCCCACCTTTCTCTTGTTGTGCCAGCAGAGCAGGGGCAGCATAAAGCACACACTTCTCCTGCTTGTCTCTGAGAGGGGCTTGCTTTGGACAGGTTTTGAGTGGCAACAGCAGCAACCCGAGAAGCTGCGTTTCCCAATCCAGACTGTTTCAGGGTGAATTTCACAAGGCCTGTGGGCAGCGTGGGGCCAGAGCCGGTTGGGGCTGTTTTGGCTGTTTGGGGAGAGCGTTTCTTCCCCCTCAACGCCCCAGCGGCTCAGGAATGCGGCACCAACAGCAGAGGAGCCAGCGCGGGGCGGGAGGCAGCGGCTGGCAGCTCTGACCCTGCACAGACACTGCCGTGGGCACCGCAGGGATGCGGGGAGGCTCGCACCGAGGGGCCGCAGCTCCCAGGCAGTGCCGGCAATCCCCACCCGCCGCCAGAGCTGCTTCACAGCCTGCCTGGTTTTGTGTGCCAGGGAAAGGTTGAGCCCAGTGGGGTTTGTCCGCCATTCTCCCTGTCTCCCCGCACACGGGCACCATCCTGGGGGGGAAAAGGGGGGGGTTGCCTCCATTTTTGTTCCTCCTTGATCCTGGGAAGTCCAGCAGATTTCAGAAACTTTTAACTACTTATTATCAGTTATTTTTTGCCTGTTGCTGTTCCATTTTTATTTTTTTTTTTAGTTAACTGTTATTTTTCACTTATATCTACTCACATTCATCTCTCCTTATTGGTGAAAAGGGAGTGGATAAAGCTAAAAGGGGATCAAACGTGTTTTGGAGTGTCCACCTCTTTAATTGTCTTAAACCAAGACAGTAGATGAAATAACTTACTTTTTTCCCAAACCATATAGTGAAGTCGCAGAGTGCTAATACTGAAATGAGTGTCTGCCTCTTGCACTAGAAACAGCTTTGGACTTCATACTATAAAATTTTGAGCATCTGACCCTGCGGTGCTATGAACATGAATTTAAGGTTATAAATAAATATTACAGTATTCCTAAGTATTCATGCCAATCATGAGCAGGAATTTTGGATCAGATTCAGGTTGGACAAAAAACATTTGCAGCTTCTGATGGATTTTGGTTAGGACCATATGCTGATTTGGCTGGCAAGACATGCAAATTGATGAGTTTGGAGCGGAATTTTTCATAGCTTTTTTCATTATGGGTAGAGACTAGATCTTCTCGCGTAATGTTTGAGGAGGATTGAAGCAAACCTTTCTTACTTTTATGTTTGTTTCTCTGTTTTTCTGTACAATATTATACACAACTTCTACTTATCCTTCAGACATTAAATACATTATGTTCTTTCCATCTCTTTTTTATTTTCTAAGAATGAGTTAGACAAGGGAAACAGCACAAAACTCTTGCAGCTAACAGCTATGACTATATCCTTTCATCATTAGGAGTGAAAGCCAATAATATGTAGCAGATGAGATTAATCCATTGGATTCACAGCTGATTCAATGGAAAACAGAAGATATTATTAGGTATTCACCAAGTTCGTTTTATGGTTGTCAGGCTGACCTTAAAAATGTTAACTGTGGAAATGTATGTGTTCTGAAGCATATAAAGATATTTTGACACTTCCAGACAGGGATTAACATACATTTTTTAGGAGCATGAAAAACAGCCTGAATACACTAGTGACTAATTAATGGTAAGGTAAGGTCACGCTCAGGGGCTGTGAACGAAGCGCTTCCTTCCAGTGGATGCTGCCTGCTCTGTTTCTGAGCCAACAGAAACTCTTTTTGAAGAAAACTGGCATTTGCTACACATAACCGTGTCCTCCTCATACTGCTACAGAACATGGATGGAGCATTAGGACATCTGCTCCCGTTACCTTTCAACAAGGCAGAAGTGTCATATTCTGTGAGTTTAACTCAGCTCAGATTGGGACTAAACATGATCTTTAATGTTTAGATATACATTTAGATAATGTATATCTAACAACATACTCATCCACTTAAAAAAAAGCAAACTGAAGTAAGACACTATTTCATAATACTATAGCTAATGAGATTTCATCTGTTCTGTATGTTTCTGCATTTAATTTTTCAGTTACAGATGCAACTTAGTTTGCTATGGTGAGGGTGAGAATAGCCATTTAAAAACTAGGATCATATTTCTGAAGAACAGAGCTCTTACTTGTCCATCTGCCTTACGTGCTGCTGAATTAGTCATTCTGTCAATATGCCATTTCCAGAGTTTCTTGTCCTTGTTCAGATTATTCTTTGGAGCAAAAATTGAAAAAACTTTATAATTAGTTTTGAAAACTTTTAAGTAGCTATTTAAACCTGGTGACAAACTCCCTGGGATTTTTTTCAGTCATGACAAAATGTTATCTTTGGAGATAAATATGTAAAATGTTCCAACAGAATATATGCGTGTGTGTGTGTGTATACATTGCATCTTTGCATGTATTAGGGAATTAGAAACCACAGTAATGGGAGTGTTTAGAAAGCCAATAAATAGGGCCAGTTTCAAAGCAACATTTTGTTACATCGATATTCAGTAACAATATAATACACATGGCCAGTGGTTAATTCTTAATTGCTGTCAATCCTTATCAACACATGTTCAAAGTATGACTCCTTAACCTTCCTATAAAACACCAGTGTAAATTAATTCTTAATTGCTGTCAATCCTTATCAACACATGTTCAAAGTATGACTCCTTAACCTTCCTATAAAACACCAGTGTAAGAAAGGCCCATCCCATGTGGTCAGCACTGATCGTCCTCAGCGGTCTCACTTTCAGAAATCAGGGTGGTTGGAGGTGAGAGCTCTTCAGCAAGAAAAGCTGGAACTGCAGGAGGCTGTTTTCCCCCACTACAGTGGTGCCTCTGTCCTTAGGGCTTTATGTGTCCCACAGCATCTTGTCATTGTTCTTTTTACTTTGTTGTCTTGGAATTCTGGCTTTTGCCAAGCATATTTCTTGCTTATTCTGCAAGGATCACTTTTGTTTTATAAGACACTTTCTGCTTTTTCTGCAGGATAAATTTGGTTTCCCTGGACATCTTTCCTGCCTGCTCTCCATGCTTTGTCTTTTGTGCAGATTTTACTGCTTGCAGATGTTTTCCTCTACACCATTTGTGCAGTTGTACCGTAAATCTCTGCATGCCCATTTTGCAGTACATGTGTACATACATATATATTAGCTGTGTTACATTAATGGTTGCTTGCTTGGTGTTGTTATTCCTATCGTTACTGTGTTACAAGATCCTTATTCACTCCCAGTGGTTAGGTTGTTTTAGTTTTCTGAGGTCTAGGTTGAAAACAAACGAGTATTAATTATATTTTAGTCTGGTTTTATTCTAGGCACTCATCAGGCCTCTGCCTGAAGTCTGAAAATTCTGAAGAATTCAGAAAAGTCTGAAAAGTCTGGTTTTTGTTTCTTCCATGTTTCGTTGATCTTTATATTTTATATTGTTATTTGATACTTAATGGACAAAAAAAAAAGTTATATCCTTTTTTGTCTAACTGCTTAGTTAGGATGACCTTATTTCTTGTCTCTTACCTTTCTGTGTTTTGCTCCACCCACACCATGCCTAAAAGCATCCCTTCAGTGTCTGGATTGTGTAGATTCTAAACAGAATCTGTGAGATTTTTTTCCCAGTAGTGCTTTGGAATTAATCCCCCAGTCGTTTTATTTGGCTTACATTACCTCATTTATTCAGGCAGAATTCTCTGCCCAAGAGTCTTTAAATTGTGATTAGGGCCAGCTTGTGCAAGGCTGTGTTTCAGCAGTTGAATTGAGTATGCATATAGGTTTGTAGGTGTGTATGCATACAAACAGTTCATAATGATCTGCGTGTACACACACCTGTAGTTCCCAACACTGCAGAAATCCCACTGTTCCATAGCTGGTTCCTAGTGCTTCCCTGGCACCGTAATTCTGGTGCATCAAGTGCCATATCCTTTTCCTCCACAGAGTTTTAGATCACCTGCATATTTGATTAAGGCACAATACAGCTCTTTCGAGTATCATAAATATTAATTATGTTAATGAAATATTAAATCAAATAGTAAATCATAATTAAAATTAAAATATTAAATATTTATTGAAGGAGATCTAGTGTTGGTGACTCAGAGCACATATCCAGACATTACCTCCTAGTTAATGTTGTGCCATTTATAATTGTTATGGTAATGGTCCAGCAGTCAATTACGTGTTTCAGACTGGTATTTTCAAGTCACATCATTCTTCATCCTTGAAAGAGGTTTGTTGAGCTGTATTGAAACTACTGATAACATTTCTGCAGCAAATTTCTGGTTTGGAGAATGACAATTATAGCACAAGACCTGAGAATTATTCTGCTCAAAGCTCAGCTTAGTCCCCATTTCAAAGTCTGGTGGCCCTGGAACTTGGTCTTTGAGTAGTTTAGAGCATATTGAAGGAATGTTATACTTTAAACCTAATCATCGCTGGGAAGGGAAAAAAACCCCACCTAATTATACACTTTCCTGATTATACTTTCTACTCTTGGAATTCTCACTATGGAAGAGACGACTTGTGCTGGACATTCATCATTTGCCTTGACTAGTGGATATTATCTGAGCTTACAATTCTTACTCCAAACTGTATTTAGTGTTGTAAAAAGGACTGATGGTCTTTGTTTCCTACTGAAAACATCCTGAAGGGGTATCACCTGGCCTTGTGTGTTCAGTTAAATTGCCAGTATCCTCACAGTTCTCTTTTCGTATTAAATCATCATTAGAGCTGAACTTGTAGCATGGATTAACGTGAATTTAAAATACAACTTCACAAGTTTAAAAAAAATGGTGAAATGCTACAGCTAGCACCATTCCTTGCATGTGCTGCATGTTTTCTGTAACAGCATTTTCTGTCTCTTTTCTGTGCAGTGTTGACTGCTGGGGGAATTTGAGCTGTAAACAGGCAGGGGCAGAAGAAATTCTGATTTCCAAGTTGATTCTAACTTCCAGCCTTCCACTCTCTCATAACTGTGAGTCTGTTTTTTCTGCAGGGATATTTTGTTCATCATTTCAGGGAGGAAAAATAGCTGCTAACTGGGAGATGGGAGAGCATTCAGTACTCCACAGATTTTGATCTTCCTCACCTTGATTTTGTGACACAGGAAGGTTTTATTGAGAAGACTGATTGCCTCTGATAGGAGAGCTGCTATTGGATCAAGGGAAGTGACCCTTCCCCTCTACTCGGCACTGGTGGAGGCACATCTGGAGTTCTGTGTGCTAGTTCTGGGGTCAGTGGTACAAGGCAGGCATGGACATATGGACTGAGTCTGACCAAAAAACTCAAGGTTTGGAAGGGTTTGGAGCACCTCACACAAGAGGAGAGTGGCCGGAAAAGAGAAGGCTTGGGGAGATGTTGTCAATATGTATAAACATTTTATGGGATGGTAGAAGGATGAAGATATGTGGAAGGAGGAGAGGCAGCAGGAAAAACTGAAAAAAACCAGACATTCTTTTTAAGCAGAAGGAAAAAAGAAAATAAACATCTCTGAGGCTGATCAAACACTGGACTAGTTTGTATAGAGAGATTGCAGAGTCTCCATCCTTGGAAATATTCAAACCCCAAATGGATGCTGTATCCTCCTCTAGCTGCCCCTGCTTTGAGGTGGAGGTTTGGGCTAGATGGTCTCCGGGAAACCCTTCCAAACTCAACTATTCTGTGGTTGTATGTTTTGTACCACCTATGGCACTGAAGTTGGGATTTTTATTGCAAAATTGACATTAATTTACATTAGAACATGTAAATGATGGTAGGATAGGAAAAAGGTTATTGATGCCTGTACTGTTTACTTTTTCTCTATTTATGCTGTTTATTTTGAAGTGTTATAATTTTCACATAATTAACAGATTTTGAAATATTCAAGAAACCTGTCTTAGATTATTTTCACTAAGCCACTGTTCCAAAGAAAAGTGTAAAGAGCTCACCCAGTTCCAGCATTAGAAACATAGCATCTGGCAAGAAATTCTGCCTCTTGTCTTTTTCTTCCGAGTTTTATGTGATAAAGTGCACCTGAAACCTAGAAATCCAGCATTTCTGAAACCTTTTCTTTTTCATGGGACATCACAGGCACATATGAACAAAGCCCTTGAAGCAACAGGAGGAATACTGAGTATGCAATAAATAAATGTGAGCTCTTTACTGGCAAAATGGGTTCTGATGCCAAAAGATATCTGAATATCCTGTCCTGAGAGCTCTATTTCCCAAATCAAATATATCTTAGAAGAAATAGGAAAAGTCTGCTTTCTTGCTTTCTTTTTTTTTTTTTTTTTTTTTCGTATTAGTGTTCATAGGACCTGATTTTATTAGTTTTTATTTCTGGCCTCATTTTTGTTCCCATTTGTGAACAAAAATGAGGCCTTCATCTTTGTGAAGATTCTATTCCACTTGAAATCCTGGAGGTTGAGATTATAATCAGCCTAGCACAGCTACCTATTTGAAATAGCTGATCTAACAAAAAATGAGGCTAGAAAGAATCAAAACAAGTAAGTTCTGTTAATTTTTAAATTATGCATTTGTAATGTATCTGCTGTCACCATGTTTTCCCAGATAATTTTGTATAGCCTAATATTTCCTGAAGCTTACTTGTTGTTTCTTCTGTTCTTCTTAAATGTAGCAATTTAGCACTAAAAATAATTACCCCCTTAAATTATGTCAAGTATTTGCTTTTCACCAATTGTGCTGTAAATGTTTTTAAACCCATTGTGGGATTAAATGAGGAAGAAAGATGGTGAAATACTCACACTGAACATAATACATGTGCCACCTACTGGTGGACATTTTGATTCATATTAGAATTATATTTATTAATCTAGTATAGGTATTGTTTATAAATGTTTATGTTGAAACAGATGAGGCTAAAGAGAATACTCCCTGCATTTGCAGTAAAGCAGTCAGGCTTTCCATCTGTTTCTATGTGGGAACTACTTTTAAAATATTCAAATATAAATTCTAAACATTTTGTAAAACAGCCCCCAACCAACAAACAAGAGTTAGGTAGCAAAAAGAGATATTAATCTGGGTCTAAATTAAAAGAAAGATAACCAGAAGTCCAATATTAGACATTTTTATTTAGCAGTGGAGTCTTGGTTATCAGTAGCCAGCCAGCGTGTGGCAGCTGCAGAGCCGGCAGTGCTGGGTGAGAGTTTTCACTGCTCTGTCTCTTGCAGCTGTGGCACCGATTCCTCTGGAATGTGCATGGCACAGCCACTTAACCTGCTCTGGGCTGAGCTAATGGAGAAGAACAAAGCCATTGCTGCCATTAGTATTTGCAGGCCAGAATTGAACCTACTGGGCTTTCTAGAATGGAACTGGCGGAAAATTTGCTCCTCCCTTCCTAAGGAGCACATAAACAAACATAAAAAACTCAGCGTTTTTATTTCTCCTGTTCTGCATTTCCATCATTTAGGGAAAAATTCCTTATGTGAAAAGGAACCTGCTTGACATGTTTTCATTCAATCAATATTAATGTTTTCCAGAAGTGACTCGATATATCAGTAGAGATTGTTTGTCTCTCTGGCAAAAGAGGCCATGAAAGTAAATGACTGTGAGGAGAACAAAGTGGAGTAAAATGTCAAGATTTATGCAGAGATGTGGGAAAATCAAGGTTGTTTCTTCATCTCTTAATTTGTAGTCCATTTTGACATGCATTCAGGATTGTGGTTTTTTCTACATATCCTGAAGAAATAATCCCAAAATGAGTGATTGAAGGATGGACAGCAGTAATTTTGGAATCATATCTTGCTGTCCCGGATGGTACCAGAGAAACTGCTAAATAAACGGAAGATTCTTTGCTGAGCCCAGTTCTGAAGTGTCCTGTACTCTTCATGCTTCATCATGAAGCTACAATGTCTGTCCAGCTTAAGAAAATTATGCACATGAGAGTGACTTAGTAAATCTCATATTTATAAATCACAAAACATTCTCAGCTATTTCATATCTACTTTATAATGCCTAAGAGTCCTGTCTTTCTTTTCTGTGTGTTTCTATTCACAGCAGTTTTTTGGCAAGACTCCCAGGATTTTTTGAAACTTTATAAGCATTTTTATTTTTTATAATATGTACTGCAAATAAGTTCATACATATGAAAGTTTTACAAAGAGGCAATAGGTAAAAATAAATGTACCTATATCTGCCATGTTTTGTATTTTCTCTATCACAATATTCTACCAGACGGCCAATGGGGAAAAAATGAAAAATTGTGGATGCTGTTGTGCTTAGCTGATACAATAATTTCTATGAAAAATAAGGTGGCTTTAAATCATGTACATTAGAGGAATCAGCATGAAGTAGCAGTGTTGTTGCCATGTACAGGTGATGTGTTTCTGCTGTGGACATTTCAGAATTTCAGACAATGAGGTCAGTGGCTACCTGACCTGAGTTTCCACAACAATATTAGAGGGGAAATTGGTTCTAGTATATAATTTCCTGGGATAGCCTCAGGGAGTACACAGTTATGATTTCTCAGTGACTTCAAATCAATGCAGTGGCTAGAAAAGTATTTATAATATTTGGCAGCTTAAAAGTCTTTTCGAAGATGAAAGGATGGATAGCATTTTGGCCAGTGACTCCATTCAGTTTGTATCGTGGTCACAACTGGCACTGAAGGGTTGGGTGCCTGTGTGGCACAGCCCCTGCCAAATGGCAGAGTGCAGATACAACAGCAAAGAATGAGAAGGATTATTTTGCTAATTCGGAGATAGATAACTGCTTCTATTAACTTTAATTTTTAAGGGGTTTGCCTCTGAACAATTGAATAAAGTTGCTAAAAATTGGTTGAATAACTGGAAGCAGAGTGGGTCATGCTTCATGTAAGGAATCATTATCTGGCAGATTTGAAAGGGATCAGGTAGAAAAACATTCTTGAGTTGATTGACCTGCAGTGTGCAGTTAATATCCTCTCAAACTGCTGGAAACATCAAGAGTGACTAAATGCAGACCAGACAGTCTATCCAGTTGCTAAGAATAAAAAGCAAACCCCTTGTTCATTCCCAAATTTTACTGCACTTATGTCTATATAATAATTCTGGGCTCTGTCCCATGGTCTGTGTGGACTTTCTGTGAGGTCAAACCCTAAAATTACTCCAGAACATTTGCATGCAATTTTTATGTGGCAGTCAGCAAATTTCATTTGAACAATGGGAAAGAAAATGCTCCCTTGGGTACAGGAACATAAAATGTTATTCTGAAGCTCCTTCAAACTGTTGCTTCAGTAAAATATTGACTACAAATATGATTGAGTTTGGCTTGGGAGAGTGTTTATTTCAGTAAGCTGTGGCAGTAACTCCACTATTTTCCACATTTCTCTTCATTGGTGGCAATGTTCTTGTTTTCAGGAGAAAATTTACTTCCCTTAGTTACAATCCAAATTTTTTCCACTTTATGAGGTTAAAAAAAAGTGGGTTAAGCTTACCAAAAATATATGAGTCCAAATGTGGCCTTTTCAGCTCTTCCATTCAGTTGCATTATACTGAGGAAACATATTTTTATCTCTTATTAACAGGTCTCTGAAAAGGCTGATTTGGCAGTATGCAGATTAAAGAGGAAAGAAAATAATCCAGGTAGGATGGTATTGTGTGCAGCAAAACTAAGTTTGAGTGAAATTCTCTTTCAATTGCTTCAGCTGTATCCTCAGCAGCACAGCTCGACTGATGCCATTTCTTTAATTTCCCATGGATATTTCCTGTCCAGCAGAAGTTCCTCTGAATCCTTATTTTTTGTATATGGATGCATCTGTTGTGAAAGCCCTGTCTGGTTAGGCAAGGCAGGTGAGAACTCCCTCTGGTCCATGCTATTCTAGCTCAAATTCAAATTTTAACAGTAAATATGAATTTCTTTTTTTGTGTACCTCCCCCTGTCCCTTCCTCAAAGTTCACTCACACTTTTGAATAAAAGATTAAGCCTTTAAGTTCAGCTGCCTTGGTGAAGTCTGTTAGCACTTACTCCTAAAACGCATTTTACAGTTGCCATAAAGAATCCTACACAGAGCTTCAGAAATGGCTGAAAGGTCTCACTCTGTTAGTCAGTAATGTGCTGCCAGCAACTCCTGGCATGTGTTCCATGTGCTGTTCTTACATAACCAACTGGGAGCTTATTAATCAGTCAGGATCTGATAAAAACCAAATTTTTTTGTGTGAAGAAAGAATGACTGAGGATACAAATGATAACAAAGACTACATTAAAAAATCAGATTTTTAAATTTCCACTTCGACCTTACAGTGAGTAGAAAAAATGGACATTAAAATAAATGCACTTTAAAATGCAGTTCAGTTATATTATGATATCCTTTCAATAGCTTTACATAAACCTTCTTCCTAATTGTGGTATTTTAAAGATTCTTGAGGTATTTGTGATGCATGCCAAGATGGTAGGGAGCATCTGGGTTGGAGGAAATATTATTGAGGAAGATAATCTAATGAACAGACAATTTATGAAGTCCATCTGTGCACAGACCATGCATTCGTATAATCTCTCACCTCAGAAGACACAAAATGTATGTTTTATCATCACATGCATTGCAAAATCCTGACAGTTCATTCTTTATGTTGCACCAGGCTTGTATATTCCTTATTGGATGTCTCATATTACCTGATGTATAGAAACAGATCTTGAGTCAATTCAAAGCATCTTTTCCCAGCATCTTTAAGTATTTTGTTGGGTTTGGAGCCAGATTATGTAATTGTTAAGAGAAGCTCTTAAATTCTCACACAGGACTGAGAGAATTTGAAAAGAAAATGGGAAAACTTTTTTCTCTTTCATTTATAGATGTAGCAGTAGAGACTGGAGAGAAATAGTTCCTAAAGAACATCACTGCATCAAACAATCTAAGTACAAAAGAGAAGCAGTATGAGAAAGAGCAAGTCTGATGACAGATTGGGAGTCTTGTTTTATAAAATAGCTGCAGAGGGCTTGAGAGCTTTAGAGAGTGCCAGTGAGGGGGCAGAAGAGAAGTGTGAGCACATCTTAGAGGGAAATTACTGAGCTTTAATCTCAAACACATTTACCTCAACTCTTCATTATGAAGTAGCTTGGTCTTGGTTTTTGGAAGTATTGAACTCTCTCACGTTTGTGTAATCAGAAGAAATAGTGCAAAGGTGGGGGGAGAGGAAAAAGTTATATGAGTTTTACAGGCATAAATTACAGATACCTGTGAGTTGCAATACTTTTTAAAGAAATAGGTCTTGAGAAGATCATTACTGCAAAATCATTAGTATGATCTTCCAAGGAGCTCAGGAGGAGCATGGCTATCCTGTCAGTCTCTGAAGCACATGAAATGAATAGCACTACTTACATGCTTAACTGGGACCTGAAACAGTGCCCAGCTGTTCCATCAATGAAAATCCCATGAGGTCCAGTTGTGTCGGTCCAGCTTCAGAGAGTGGAAGCAGGGGACTCTGCAGGTTTATCAGATGGGGAGTGTAGGTGCACTGCACCATCTGGTAGAGTGTTCCCTGTCTTTCCCACATTGCACTGAACCCATCTCCTTCAGCCAGGCTTGTGCTGCACCCAGACCAAAGCAGGAGTACGTGAGCTGTGGGAAGTGGTGCTGTACCCAAACAAACTTCACACTTGATTTCACAGGAACAGAATATTAAATGGAAACACAAAGAGGGTATTACTCCCTTCATATGACATTTGCAAGATGAGTACTGGAGTTATAGGCTACCCACATTTAAGAAGGATGAGATTTTATTTAAAAAATTAGAAAGATGGCTAACAGAGAAGCTCAAAGTTAAGCTGTGACTCAGTCAAGGAGCACCAGTCGTGTTCACTGAGGAATGATCATTATTATAGTAGGCAGCTCTTCAGTCTGTTGTTTACAACAGGAGCCAGTCTCTGGAAGCTAAGGGCACAAGTAAACAAGGTGCAAATTTTGACCAGGTAATCAACTACTGAACAGCACGCCCACAGAGGTGGTAGATGCTCTCTTGCACTCACTTAAAACCAAGGTTGGATGCCTTTGAGATAACAGTGTAAGTCAAAAACTGTGGGCTTGAAGTTGCTGGTGAGATTTAGAGGAGGTCAGACCATGTGGCAATTGTCCCTTTCCATCTTAAATTCCCTGAGCTGGAGGCACTTCTCAATCGCTAGACTGCTTCTCCAAGTGTCAAGAAATGTTCAGGTAGTCTAGAAAAACATTCTAAAAGGCTGTTGCTCAAATGTGATCTGTTTATATTTAAGCAAAATACAACTTGGGGGATCAAGTACTATCTAGACATCATAATCAGGATGTGATCCTGTTGTATGGCTTAGTACACACAGTAAAACACTGTGGTTTGAAGAGTTGTTCAGGAGGAACTGAAAGGAATTTTAAAGCAATCATTGAGATTTTTTCATACAGCTTCAGAATTAATTAAGAAAGTATTGTTAATGACCACAGGTACTAGTCATGTCTGAAGGAAGTAAAAAATGGTAGTCTGCAGAATAAACATGATGCCATTTGTGGATTCTTTTTAATCAAAATACTCAGACTGAGAAAATTAATCAATAGATGTGATGAGCAAATATTTAACCTTTAGGTTTGGTTTGTGTTTGCATTCCAAACAAATACAGTTAGTGATGCCTAAACATTTGTAAGTGTTGAACATATGTTTACAAAGTAATTATATTTAACATTGAGAAGTTCACAAAACACTGTCGACATGTGTTATGTGCCCTTTTATATGAATGTTTTCTAAATGTCATGTTGAATAGTATATTAAATTCCAGCTTCTTTCTATGGTATCTGAAGTGGTAGCCTTAGAAGATACTTTTCTCAGCTGTAATAACTTCTGGCATTTAAATATATTGTTGGCATTTCCATATATCCTATTACCTTGCATTTTCCAGTAAACCAACAGATCAAGGTTTTCATAAACCACATGACTTAGCAAGGTTTTTATTGCAGCTATCCTTTCGCATTTCAAATGGTCAGTTTGTTGCTACTGTGATTTCCCCTCTGTACAGAGTTACCTTCGTTTAACAGGAATAGTGCAAGTCAGTGATTAACAAGAGACTGGCTAACATAGTTCACTGCATTATGCAATTTTGATATTGCACCTCATTTCACCAATGGGAAAAAAAAATATAAAAGTGAAAGTTTCTAAAAGCCACTTTTTCATCTGAACTCTCAATAGGGCCTCGGTGCTTGGAGCCCTTTCACCTGAGCAGGCTGTTTTGGCTCACTGTCTAGTGAGCTGTGCCCTGGCTGGTGCCTCCAGGGCTGCTGGACATCACTATGGAAGTGGAATTCCCAGGCTGTGAGCGAGGCTTCCACAGGCAGCCATGCTGGGAATGGGCTGGGAATGGGGAACACCAGCCGGGCTTTTCTCCTCGCAGCCTTTCGGGGGCCACGCAGGGAGATTTCTGCTCCTTCGTCTCCTCCCTCCGCTTTGGGGCTGCCAGGAGCACGTGGAAGGGCACCTGCGCTCACCTGCGCTTCCTCAACAGGAGGAACAACTGCGTCTCATGGTGGGTGCCAGAGCCCTGGAACAGCTGCCCAGGGAGGCGGCGGAGTCTCCCTCTCCGGAGACACCCCGAACCCACCTGGGCGCGTTCCTGGGCCACCTGCGCCAGGTGGCCCTGCCTTGGCAGCGGGTTGGACTGGGTGATCTCCAGAGCTCCTTCCAACCCCAACGAGTCCGTGACTCTGAAACAGGATGCTGAGCCCTTTGACCCGGAGCACGGATGCAGGAGAGCAGATTAGTGTAAAAACCAACGAAAAAATGGATTTCACTTCGTAACCGTCCCATTTAACAAACGATAAGATTTGTTACACGCTCCCTCGCCAATGTTGGAGCACTCGTTCACAGCTCATAGCCCGCACCCATTGCCAGTGCCAGCCTGACACCTGCCGGCGGCCGAGCGGCCTCCGGGGGACTTAAGGGGAAGCGGCCCGGGCTCGGTATTTGCAAGGAGACCGGACCCGAGAGGCCCCGGGAGCGGCAGAGACGATTCGGGAGCGGCCGGGGCCATTCGGGAGCNGTCCCAGCCGGGCGCCCGTAGGGGGCGGGGCCGCCGCGCCTGAGGGGCCGGGCTGCCGTGGCGAAGGGGCCGGCGTGAGGGGCGCGGGGCAGGGCCAGGGTCACGGGCAGCCATGGCGGCGGGCAGCGCTATCCAGATCCCTACCCGGCTGCCGCTGCTGCTCACACACGAGAGCGTGCTGCTGCCCGGCTCCACCATGCGCACCAGCGTGGACTCTCCGCGGAACATGCAGCTGGTGCGCAGCCGGCTGCTGAAGGGCACCTCGCTGCGGAGCACCATCATCGGCGTCATCCCCAACACCAGCGACCCCACCTCCGACTGCGACGACCTGCCCAACCTGCACAGGTGCGGCCCGGCCCGGCTCTCCCTGCCGCCCTCGCAGCCTGCGGGCCCCCCAGAGCCCGCCATGAGGTCACCCCGGGCGGCCGTCCGGCTCCGCCGCCCTCGGGAAACGCCTCTGCCGTCCGAGAAACCTGGTTGCACCACCGGCCCAGCGGGCGAGGTGCCGGGGACGGGCTGGCAGGCGGCCGGAGGGGAAGTTTGGAAAGAGACTAAGGTGGACGAGCAAAATTAGACGAAAGAACGCAGCTCTAGGGCTGTCACAGCTGTTAACCATAGCGTTTTCTACCTAATAGGTAACACGGATATTGACTTAGTTCACATAAAACAAATCGTATTTTTGTGTGGTGAAACTAACATGATGTAACCCTTACTCTCCGAACTTTATCGTGTCAGTGGACTTAGTAAGATACTGCGAGAAAATAACTATTGTTGTAAATCTCTTTAGATAGATACAGTGATTTAAAACATTGGTTCAGTACAAGGCCGGGAATTTCAGTGAAGAACCGTAATTTCAAACACTCCCATTTCCCAGGGCATATTGTTTAAGCAGAAATGTCAGTGTGCCTGTCTACAGCAGGATCCATTATTATGAAGAAATTACATGTTTCTAAATTGCATGACTGTATTACAGTATCTTAGTTGGTTTTTCAGTTAACTCATTCGTGTTCAGGTTTTAGAGTTTGGTTTTGTAATATGTGTTACAAAGGAAATTAGATAATTTGATTTCATTTCACGATAGGAGCTGTGACCCTGCAGGGTCTTGCAACCTATAGCTTGATTGCTTCTGATAAGGAGCACACACAGTGTTCTGTGGAAGGTGACAAATAATACAAGGATTTGATCTGTTTTTAGGATTGGCACTGCTGCCTTGGCAGTTCAGGTGGTTGGTAGCAACTGGCCCAAGCCCCATTACACGTTGCTGGTCACAGGCCTCTGCCGATTCCAGATCCTGCAGCTGCTGAAGGAGAAGCCGTATCCCGTTGCTGAAGTGCAGCAGTTAGATCGACTTGAGCAGTTCACTCATGGCCACAAATCTGAGGAGGAGCTTGGAGAGCTGTCAGAACAATTCTACAAGTATGCAGTACAGGTAATTTGTTTTATTCCTGTGTATCATATAACCTGTGTGTACAGTTAGGCTCGTTATGTGTTTCCTATCTGCTCTTTCTCCAGTTCCTGTATTTTTCAGCAACTAGTAGAGTTTCAGTATTTCTGCTACAAAATACATGTTACTGTTACAGCTTGAGGTTTTTGTGCCAAGTTCCAGTGTGTCTGTACAGCTCACTGCAGCTGAGTTTAACTGCTTGTGTTAGTGCTATGGTGAGTAGGTGTTTCATATATAGTAATACTGTAAATACATTCTAGTAGAAGATTTGATTAATTTTTCTGGAATTTTATTGATGTGTAAGTAAATACATACTATTGAAGTATAATGAATTGGAATTTAAAGGATGAAAAAGAGTAATGGGGAAGTTTTTAATCTGGGCCTGTGGGGGAAATAAGAGATGTATGTGTTGAAAAAAATGCTGAAAATGATAATGATATTTTTGAACTTTTCAAACAAACAGAAGGCTCAAAGTCTTGTGCTCTGTGCTGAGTTAGTGCCTCATAAGTGAACTTTTTGTGAACTTACTTCAGTAGCTTTTTGGCAGACTACCTAGACATGTTTCACACTGAAAAATACAATCCTGTTTAGGTCAGAGAACCACTGAGATAATTCCAAAAGAAACACAGCAGCCATTAATGTTGTTCCTTGTGTGTTGTAGCTGGTTGAGATGCTGGATATGTCAGTGCCTGCAGTTGCAAAGCTCCGGCGTCTCCTGGACAATCTGCCGAGAGAAGCTCTGCCGGATATACTGACCTCTATCATCAGAACAACCAACCAAGAGAAGCTGCAGGTATCATGTTTTTCAGCTTTTGCAGTGGTTGTTAGGTGTTGCTATCTTTTTAGAGTAAGTCACTTTGTCACTTTTAGATAATTTTGGAATTGCTTACACTATCACTGTACAGTGATAACATTATGCCAGCGGGGATTTGTGTTACACTGAGCATGAATGCTTGGGAAATGGTTTTATGGGGTTGCTTAAAGTGTTTATATATGCATATGTCAGAACTCACATTAGGTAAATAAATCTAGTTGGGAAAGCTTGGAAATGGTTCATTTCATTAAAAAATAAGTAGAGCATGGACTTCCCATAGTAAAGACGATAGATCTTTCTTCAGACTGTGTTGAAACTTCGCTTACTTATCACAGCTGACTGATCATTTTACGTATCTTAATACTAGTAACTTCAGAATAATTGTAAAAAATACTTTTAAAACACCTTGAAGTCTGGGTATCTTTAAATACTGAGACAATGACTATGTTTCTATCCTATGTCCTGCTAAATCTGTGTAAAAATGATCTTTATAGCTTGGTGCTCATTAGTTTGATTCCTGTATTTGCTTACTACATTTGGAAGGTTTTGCTGTTCCTTTTCTTCTGTGACTGCTTATGCTGCACCTGGAATTAAAAGCATGTTAGGTTCTTTCAAAGCACCACAGGTTGAAATTAATGCAGTAATTTGAAGGGAAGGTGTGTACTATAGCTGAATATCCTGCTGGAGAAAAGTACAGTAGTTATTAGGGTGTCACTTTTTTTTTTATTAGAAGTTCTAAGGGAAAGAGCAACTGGTGGAAGTTGTGGAATTACAGAGAAACAAAATCCTACCTATTTCCAGATATTAACTTCATTTAATATGAAAATTGAGTTGTGTGTGAAATTTTAAAAAGACAAAATAAAAATGTCTCTGAACAAAAACCTTAAGGCACAAGCTGATTTTTTTTTTTCCTGGGTTACCCAAGGAGATGATGATGTAACTTTCTTAACTTTCTGGGCCATCTCTTTCCTGAGGCCCAGTAATTGAAAAATAGAACATTGATAGATGTTTGCTAGAGAAGATGCAACTGAACTATGAATCTGCTTTAAAACTAGACAGGATAAGAGACTTTCTCTAGTTTGAAGTGTAGTTCAGGCATCCAGACCCTTGCATCTAGATTTTGTGTACTGTATTCCTGCTTTTCTTGCTACATCTTTTCCTAATCCATCTGTTCTATGCCTCTGGTCAAAACACAGTAGCAGGACCTCCACATTCCCTTCCCTCAAAGTGAGAATTCATCAGTGTGAATTTATTGGCTGCTTACAACTCCTTGCTCTTAGATTTTAGATGCTGTTAGGCTGGAAGAACGGTTCAAGATGACCATACCATTGCTTGTTAGACAGATTGAAGGCCTGAAGCTGCTTCAAAAAACAAGAAAGTCCAAACAGGATGATGATAAAAGGGTATGGAGCTTTAAATTTGGGATACTTAAACATTCTAAATAAGTTCTAAGATGCACTTTTTAAACAGGCTAATGAATGTATGATTTTAATCTGTGCATTTTTGATGTATAGCCATAGTGTATGATCGTAGTCTGGGGCTGCAGAGAACACCCAACTGGCAACTTCGGTCATGTAGCTACACAAAAGACAAAATATTTGTTTAAAACTGCTTAGGCTTTATTTTAATTGTTTTTAAATTTATTTTTTATTTTAATCTGAGCACTTTGTGACATTGAATGAATGCTTAGATTCATCTGAAGAGTCAGTGGTACGCACACAGTGAGTTTTGGCCTGTGCTGTGAAAGGTGTAGTTTTTACTGATGGCATTGCAGAAGAATGGCAGCTTTTGAAATACAGATAAAGAACATGTATTGTAAAATGGAGCTTGTTCACCTTTGCTACATCTAACTGCCCTTACATAGTTTAGTAAATGGGAAGTCATTGAGAAATGAAAAAAGATAAGAGTGATTTACCCATTTTGTAAAGATTAAGTTTATTCTGCTTAATATGATGGGCTGCAGTGCTTGAAATATCATAAATAGCTACTTTCAGTTTTGTTCTTGTTTTGTGTTGTTTGCTAGTTTAGGGTATATGATGAACTTACTTAGGAAATTTATGAAGAGCTGTAACTATTTAAAATAGCAGCAATACCACTTTTTGAAGTTAATTTCTGGAATTAAAGATGTTTTTGTTATGATTTTCATTTTAAGCCACAGTACACACCTTATTTAAAAAAACCAAGACCTAGTGCAATTACCTGGCTCTGCTTCCATTGCACAGGTTGTAGCTATTCGCCCTAATAGAAGAATCAGTCATGGAAGCATTACAGAAGATGAGGAAGAAGAAGAAGATCATGATGATGTTGTCATGCTAGAAAAAAAGATTAGAACGTCCAGTATGTCAGAACAAGCTCTTAAAGTTTGTCTTAAAGAAATTAAAAGGTAGGAGGTTTTTAAATGGTGGTTTCTTCTTTTAAAATTTAAAACAGATCTTGAAGACTTTTTCCTGTTTGATATATGTTTGTGTTTTTGAAATGATTTTAAATCTCTGCTTTGTTCAGTTGCTGTTTTGTGGTGCAATAGTCTTTTTTTGCATTTAATTTCTGGTTGGCCTTTTGAATTCCGTACTTACATTTCCAGATTAAAGAAGATGCCTCAGTCAATGCCAGAATATGCTTTGACAAGAAATTACTTGGAACTGATGGTAGAATTGCCATGGAACAAGAGTACGAAAGGTAAACCCTTCTATTACTGGTGATTGTCTTGCACAGGCACGTTAGGACAAGTAACTATGATGTAAACACTGTTACTTAGTGCTGTCTTGTAAAAACATCGTTGGTATGTTACTGTAAGCCAGGTAAACCATTAGACTTCAGTGAGAGCTGTACACTAAATAGCCTTTGTAACTCAGTTGTACATCTAATAATGTGAATTTAAAAAGTATTAGGAATAGTTTCTTTAAAAAATGAAGGTGTTATTAATGATAATTTGTGCCAGTATGTATCAAAAATAATAAAGAAATGAGCATCTAATTATTTTTTATATGTCAGACAAAAAAAAAAGTTTTGGACGTTTCTGTAACATTAATCTTCCTGAGGAAGGTTCTGGTTTATCTTAAGTTAATCAAGTTTGGTAAGGATCAAAAAGCACAATTGCATTTAATTTTAATAATTATACCTTGAAGTGCAATAGAAAAACTGAGTCTTATGTCCATTTTGTACCGTAGTTTTTGGAGTTGTGAGTAGAGGGTGATACTGTTCATACAGATACAGAGTGTACAAAAATGGAGAGTGAGGGAAGAGTAGGAAACCAAACATGACCAACAGACATCTCCTACTGACCAACACAAGTAGGTTAAGTGGGCAGAATGACTTCCCACAAGGTGGACTTAGCACACCTGTCCCTTCTGCTGGTAGTTGTAGTGATGAATTGTTTGTGGTTTGAAATAGAGCCCTGGCTGTTTACAAATCTTATTGTAAATATTTTCTTTAATCATTACATTGTAAAAAGATCTACCTGCAGAAACTGTGTGGTATTATTCAGAGAATCCCAAAATTAGTGAAGTTTTGCTTGTCAGTCATGTCCTAGCAGAATGGGGGTTTTTTTTGTGGAAGTTGCTCTTTGATCTCTTAAAATTACGCCATGTCATGTGAAGTTTGGTGTTTTTACTCTAAGCAAAGTTCGTGAGTGTGATTCATATGATTGCTATTTTGAAGTCTGTAGCTACAGTGAATAAAAACAGACATGAATATAGAAAGAGAAAATAATGATAATTATTTTAGCCTTGGAAGTCATTATGAGTCCTCTGCCATTATAAGTACTATAATCTGTCTATCTTATGTCTAATTTCCTTATTAAAGAAGAATTGTAATACCTTTGTTTTAGAAAAGCGTTGTCTGAAGTGTGTGTGCATTGGGGGATTGGCCTGGTGAAGGTGTTTTTTTCTGCTGTGGAATGAATTGTTGCCATTTTTAAGGTAAATGTGCTGATGTCTTTGCTGTTGTCGGTGCCAGATCGCCTGGAAATCCGTGCAGCTCGGATAGTTTTGGATAATGACCATTACGCCATGGAGAAGTTGAAGAAGAGAGTTTTGGAGTATTTGGCTGTGCGACAGCTTAAAAACAACCTGAAGGGACCCATTCTTTGTTTTGTGGGGCCCCCAGGAGTTGGTAAAACCAGTGTTGGAAGATCAATTGCAAAGACTTTGGGTCGAGAGTTCCACAGAATTGCTTTAGGAGGAGTCTGTGATCAGTCTGATATTCGAGGGCACAGGTAATTACTTCTTCTTTTCCTAACTGCTGTTCTTAATCTGCAGAATGTACTGATTATTTTGACTGTTTAGCCAATACAGAGAAGTTTTGCTTTTTTGAAACAATGTTAGGTATTTACTGATTTTCCTTGGCATTCAGTGGTGTTACCTGGGAGAGAATTTTAATGGCAGTGGATGCTTAGTGTTGAGGCACAGCCTTTATTCTTTCCTTCTGCTGCTGCCCTTTATTGTCATAGGGAATGGATTTCATCTTCAGTCATTTTAGCACTTTGAAGTAAAATTCAGTAGAAAGTCTAATGCAAACTCTTGATTTTTCTGCTTTTTAAGAGGGATGTAAAGGTTTAGTTATAGAATATAATCTATGGTAGCAATGCATTCCTTCATAACCATGTTTGCTGCTGAAACAGAAGGAGAAACTTGGAGTGATACATGAAAGTTGCTGGAGAGTGGCAGTGGACTTGTTTGTGCACTATTTTCCCATTTCAAAAGGAGATTTATGCAAGAATACCTAAGCTGGCAGGTTTCAAAAGAGATTTTTGGATGACATTCCTTAGGACTGTTTTTAACGTTGTGTACCTTTGTGTATCTACGTCTCTTAAACCATTGGTTTGTATGAATCCATTCATCAATCCTTGCAGCTGGAAGTATAATGAATGGGTAGTAGAGATAAGTAACTGCCAAGCATCAGTGCAGCATTTTTGCTTCCATTAAACATATTTTATGCTTATTGCATAGTGTAGGAAATCTGGAATAATGAATTTTAGTCAAGTTTTTTAAGTCATGTTATTGAATAAAATTTCTCCTTACAACAGTAGGTGGATATTGTGAATTAAAGCTATCAGTTATTTTTTTGATGCCATCTAGCAGTTAATTTTGCCCTGTGGCTATGCAGCTACTCTCAGTAGAATACACCTAAAATAGAATGTCCTAAAAACAACTTAAAATGTGACTCAACGTGCTGTTCGAAGTGAAACCACTAGGGGCTGTGGAATACTCAGTGTTGCGGACATGAGTAACTTCTCCAGAGCAGAGCAGGACTCGAGCCTTTGTAACAGGGAAACCGCATTATAAACAGAAGTCAAACTTTCTGTCTTGTGCTTTGACCTCATAAAGAGTACAGACAGGTACAGTCACGTGAGAGAGCCTCTAAAAAGCTTTTAAATTCGGGTGTTTGTGGCTTTCACACATTTTTGAGGGCATTATTAAGTTATTAATTCATGTTAGAGACTAACCATTATAAATTTCATACTAAAATATATTTGAAATTAAATTATGAGAAATATTTGATAAGAGATTTTATTTTTCACTAGCAAAGGAAAATGTAATCTAGAATTAGCAAGAATATCGTGTGGTTACTCTTGAACAAGCAAGTGTATAGTTCATAAATGAACTTTAGAGCAGTTGGTACCGGGAGTCCCTTGTAACCAGCTGCTTTTTCAAGTTTTTTGTAGCTAAAATCAAACCCACCTGTTGCATACTGGATTTGAAATTCCGCTTTGGTTTGTCTTCCTGCTTCGGGGAATAAGATTTAATCAGATTAGAACTACAGCTTTTCTGCAGAACTCTGTAATGTCCTTTTGTGTGAATAACTCCTTTAGGTTATTCCCAGTCAGGTGAATCCACGTTGTGCATCTGGTGGCAGTCAGAGGGAGGTGGGCTAGAGGTGGAGGAGACACAGACTGTTTTCTGAGTTCTGCTGTTGGGTTGGCTGATTTTCTAATATTACACCTTAGAAGACTTTTTTTTTTCTCCTAAAAGCTCCTTATTAGGCTTTGGGGCTTAAGTTAAGGATTCTATTAACGTTGCAGAAGAACAGTACTATATGTACCTACTGATGTACTGAACATGTAGAGAAATGTACTAAATGTACTAGAACATTCAAAAGGAACTGCTGCAGTTTGACTTGCAAGCAAACAGTGCCTGAAATAGCATTCACTTGGGCCGCTTCAGTGAAATGCAGACCGAGAGATGCAGCAGACAAATCTCTTGGAGAGCAGCAGGGTGGGGCATGGTGTTTCAGTGATTGTGCTGTCCCACCTGATGTGTAAATGGGGCAATTGGAAACGCCCAGGTTTAGCTATTTCACTGGGGATCATCTGCACCTGGGGTTTGCGAATCCTTTAGTGATTGGGTGAAGAGTAGCAAGTACTGTTCTGCATCCCCAAAACGAAATCGTCCTCTTGGTACAAAATCTGAACTCCTTTACCAGATATCCTTCAGGTACATTTACCAGTCTGAACTCCTTTACCAGACATCCTTCAGGCACATTTACCAGTGCATTTACCACTCATCTATGCCATATGTTAAAGTATGCTGGTTTACATTTGTTGTTTACTTTAATTTAAAAAAAAACAAAACCCCACAATCCATTCTGAAGGATGACTCAAAACTTTTTTCCAAGAAGCTCCTTGCATTTAAAATCTCCTCGGTATTGATATTTTTTGTCACGTAGGAACTATCTGATCTTCTCTGTGTTTTTCTATTTCTGTAAAGGAAAGATGTAATTGTGCCATTTATTTATAGTGGTGCTGGTGAGGTAAGTGTGAAGCTCTTCTTTCTCACCTTCATGTGAAGCACTCCTTCCTATGTTACCATTGCAGTTTCCAAAGATGGGACACTTCTGGCTTAGGCCTTTGCTGAAGACTTGTTTAGGTGCATCTGTTTGAGGAGAGGTGGGATTCCTCACCAGGTCAGCTGTGCTGGCAGAACTTCCCTGCACTGGCCTTGTTACATCAGAAAAAACAAACTGCAGGCAGCTTTACCCATGAGAAGAATGAACTTTATTAGACAAATACAAAGCAGAGATAGATTTGTAAAGCCCTTGACTGGATGCAACCTCTGGCCTTGCGGGGGAAAAAAAAAGAAGGCTTGTGACTTTGTGCAAGCAAGTTCAGAAGCAGCGGCGTTAACTTTGTTATCCTTTTCTACCCCTGCAGCTGAAAATGATGTAAAACTATTTGTCTTGAGATCACTATGAAGAGAATGAGTCCTGTTTCTTTCTTTCAATAATTCCAGCACTACTCTAAGGGTTCCAGTTCCTGTGCTGTCTGATTTTACCTTGGGAGAACCAAGAAGGTTGGCTTTCCCAGCTGGTTTTTTTTTGTATTTTCTAGGATACGTAGCGCCTGATGGCATACTGCACCACTCTAGTGTTTTCTTTAAAGGTACTTTCTCACTGATCTAAAATTATATCCGAAGGTTACCAAGTTGCAGACCTTCTCTGACTGGAGTTCTCAAGGGTTTGGGGTTTTTTAAGTGTTGCTACACAAGTGAGATAACCAGGAAACTTGCTCTATACTTCCTGTTTTGAGTGGGGAACAGCTGACTGTCCTCTGGGTCTAATGCAGGAAAAGAAACTGCATCAAAAAATGAGCAAAGCAATGTAGGGTATTGTTTTACCTCCTTTGAACCCTAGCAAAAATAATTAAATAAATCACATTCAGAGAGATTGTTCCCAAACAGTAATATTTAGTTTCACTAGTTACAAGGCAAAGGTTAAGAGCTAGACAGATAAGTGGCCATATCTGCTTGTAATTTTAATATATTCTAGCTGGTTTTGTATTTAAATACCTGCAGGGCCTGTCTTACCAAGGATTCTTTTGTTGAGATGTGTTCCGTAATAACTTTGGAGATCTCGAGTATTTGATTAATAGCATAATACAATAGGTATTGGTCCATCTGTAATAAATGAAGAGGTATCACAGATTTAGACTGTTGCATCTGTTTGCCTTCATTTAGTTTATAAACCAGCCTTTTTCTTAAAACCAGATGGAATGTGGATAGCTCAAATTTTTACAGGATTCAAAAGGATGAAGTAAAACTTTGTGTATCTAAAAACACAAACATGCATTAAAAAAGTGTAATGTCTTTAAGCATGCACTTGAGAATAATGTACCAAGTAATAACAAAGAATGTATAATGTTTACCTAATTATGTTATCCTAGTACTGGCATAAACAGAATTTTGAAACACTTGGGCTGCATTGTCTCTGAAGCATATAAAATTATTCTCTAGTGCAGTGAGCACCTTTTCTGGGTAAAAACAACCCAGAAAAGAACAAAACTGCCACCATCAAACAAAACCCAGAACCACAAAAAGAAAAAACCCCAAATCCATAATTGAAAACAACCCAAATCCCCCCAAAAAACTGAAGAAATGCCCAAATTGCTACACTGATAAATTTGGTTGAACTGGTAAATGATTCACTTCTGTGAACTTCAGCTCTGATTCAGTCTCCTGATTCTCTGATTGCATTTTATAGAATGCTTTGGCTCTCTTGGCAAGGCTGTGGGTGTGCAGATGGAGAAGGGGGAGGCAGGCTGGCTGTGTGATAGCTCCCCGTGCAGAGTCCTGATCTGTAATGAACCTTACACACACAGCCCTCAGCGAGAGCAGTCCGCTCCCTCGCTGCAGATTGAGACTACACAAAGGCAGTGAAGTGAGGAACTATTGCCTGCTGGCGGCTTCAGTCTTTAGCAGCTGCCTCAGCAAGGTGGTAACAGGCAAACTGAATTTCTCTTGCGTTGCTGGCTGTTTAGGAGATCTTAAAATCTTTTATTTTTTTCTCAGATCTAGAATTAAATACAGTTACTGCAATTTGTTTCCTCAGTGGTTAAATGTTACACACACCATTGCTGTGTGGTTTGGGTTCTGCTTTTGTTTTTTTCTGTGTTTTAAAAATATATTTAGTATCATCTCTATTATCTTTTGAAATTAGTCCTGTGGTGTTTTTGGTTGCATCTTTGTAAATGTCATCCTGTTTATTTTGGACAGTAGTAAACCAGTTCATATGGCACAGCAGGCCTGTTCTTATCTGCTTTGGAACAGTCATGAGCTAGATACTGTAATTCAGCACTTAATGTAGCTCTTTTTACTTAGAATTTCATACTCCTAATTATAGTATTTTGAGTAGTTATGGCACAAGCAGAAAAGACTGTGATAAATGCAGCAAACAAGGGTTATATACACCTGTAAAATGTAGTTGTGCTCTGTGTGTGTTGTGGAAAAAAGATTTTACAGATTTTGCTGAATGAATTCAAACTCGTCATTTTTTGTTTCATTGCAGTGTTCAGCTTTCATTTTATATTGAAATGGCATGGCAAATAGAGTTATTTTTGGTGGGTATTTATTAAAGTATGCTGTCCTGGGGACATTGACAGTTCAGCATAATTGGAATTTTGCTCTTTTGTAACATGTTGTGTGAACTCTGTTGTGATGACACAATCCCAGCATTGTAATTATGAAAATGTTTTTATTAATGAGGTTCCCAAATCTGCTTCTGCTTGTTCTTACAGTACAAGGATGCTGGTACTGGAACGTATAAGATGTCCACAAGCTGTAAAGTTTGGATACACTTTAATACAAATTAGTATCTTTGCAGACCAACTAGTTCACCATGGAACTCAAATTTTCATCTGCTGCTTTAATTGCTTGTATTAGCTCAGTTGTATATTCCGTATTTTAATCAACTAGTTCCACAAATTTTTGTAAAAAACGCAAGAATTGTTGCAATGCTTCTTGTTACTCTGTTTTGCCTGGAGTTTTATTTGTGATATTTGGATGTTCCTGTTCGCCGTGTCACCACTCTCCTTCCCCGTACCCATTCCTTTCCAGGCGCACCTACGTGGGCAGCATGCCTGGCAGGATCATCAATGGGCTGAAGACTGTCGGGGTGAACAATCCCGTTTTCCTCTTGGATGAGGTGGATAAGCTGGCAAAGAGCTTGCAGGGGGATCCTGCAGCAGCCTTGCTTGAGGTAAGAGGTGTTAAAATGCAACCATTGTTCATTTGTATTTTAAAATAATTAAACCAGACTCAGAAGATTCACTGGAGGAAAGCAAGCCTGACAGTGCCGGCTTTGTTATTGAAATATCAGCTGCTGAGTTCTGACACGGGTGGGTTTCTGTCACTTGCTTGGCACAAAGCGGATGCTGTCACATATTGTGCTGAGTAACGTATAAATCTCGGTGAGCTGTATTTGAACACAAGGACAGATTTTGGGCTGTTTTCTATATTTAAATACTGTTCAAGACCTAAACATCACTTATTTGGGGGACTTCAGGACACTGATTTTTAATGATCAAATGTTAGCTAAGAGAGAACTGTAGAGGATCTAGACAGTAACTCGACTTCTTAAAGTTTTCCCTTTCTTTCTTGGCACAACTTTAATATATTTTTGAAGCTCTTGATGGTACCAGCTTGTATTGAAGTTAAGCCTTTTACCCAGTGCATAATATAGACTAGCTGTGTGTTCTTTTAGGAGCATTTCTTTAATTAGTGCTGTAATTAACTTTCTGAACTTAGATCTTTCATGTAAGACACAGATCCCACTCCTTGACTGATTATGGTATGATGAGTGTTCGGCTGGTTATGGTGTGATGAGTGTTAAGTTTCCATGAGAGTCAGGTTTTCCATGAGTGCATTTTTTCTGAAATTCTGGCACTCAGACTAAGATATAAATGAATCTAATTTTGAAGCACGTATTACAGTTATTTTATCACAAAGGTTTTAGAGTTGTCAAAGTTGATTTGCTTAAAGGCACAAATAAAATTCAGGAGATACAATTGAGGACTTTGGTGAATGAGATACTGTTGCAATATTTTGTAAATCCCATCAAGTGTTGAGATGTTATTAATTAGGCCAGTTGGGCTTTTAGGAGGCTAAAACTGGAGTGATCATGAAGAAGGTGATTTGAGACCTGTGCCTTGCAAGCTTCATGTATCATGTAGAAGGTAGCAGTGATGAGTTGTCAGAACCTTCTTCCCAACTTCCATTTTCTGGAGTGTGACATGATAGCTCAGTACAGTTCCTTCTTCCATTAGCTTGTGGATAGTCAGTGCTTCTATTCTACAGTTTGCTGGAGAGAGGAAGGAGCACCTCCTCAGATGTGGGGAAGAGACAAAGCATCACCCTGCCCTGGGCAGAAGGCTGTGTCCATCTTCCTGTGCCAGCCTGGATGGCAGAGGACAGAATGAGGGAGAGGATGGGCACGGCTGGGCCAGGCTGAAGTGTTGAGGCTGCCAGGGCCAATGCAGCACTAATGCATATAATGGTTTTAGAATTTTGCATGTTTAGAAATTCCTTGTACAGCTGTAGTTTTACACTCTACCTTCTCTTTTGTGTTGTGTCTGGCTGTAGTGACTGCCGTGCTTCCACTGTTGCAGTTGCACTGCTGCTGTCATGGTTCTGTACCTGTTTCAGTCAAAAGCAGGGGCATTAGTAAAGAATACCCAGTTTTTTGAGCTAGCCTGGTGCACTGTCACAAAAGGGACTTAGGGCGTAATCCTAGAAGCATCTCCATTATCAGACTTGAGGTGTGATAACTTTGGTAGGTGGGGGTGAAAGTGGTTCTGATAGTATTTGCCTACAGTCATTCTAATGACTCTCTTGATTGACAGTGCTTAATGCAGCGATTTAAATATGAAAAATGCTACTTAAATTAACGTGTCATGAGCTCATGTGAATGCTGTATGACATTCTGCAAATGAAGTGTCAATTGACTTTCTACAAACATCATTATTTTCTTCCTGCTAGATAGTGGAAAATTACTGTTTTGACAAGGCCAGCGAGTTCTTTTAAAATCACTGTGTGAACAGGCTCTGGTTTGAGAGCTCTGTTTTGATCTTTGCATGTTAACATGAACTAGTAGTAATTTAAATGTACTAGAAAATAGCATGGCTTCACTTCTTTAGCTTTTAAAAATGACAGTTAGGGTCCTTTACCTGTGCATTTCTCAAGTATGTAGTACACTTTTCTAGGGTCCATGAAAAGCCTCAAAGTGCAAAGAAAACGAACAGGGGAGTGTAATAAATACAAGCATTTTCCTTGTACTATTCACCGCTGGGGTTTTATTTAAACTTTGCTGAAAATGTATTGCTCTCTGTTTCTGAGTTTGCTGATACCTCTGTCATTTGTCTTTTAGATATTTGAACTAAGCTGTCCTAATTCTAGGACATGGATATTCTATGCATGGATAAAAATACCTGAAAATACAATTTTTCTACTTAGCTGGCTGTTGTTTGCTATGCAGACACAATGATTTCACATTTCTTGGAAAGAGTGTTCCAATCATGAATCTAGCTCTATATATTAATATTGGTAATTTTATTCAACCTTTGCTGGTTTTTATAACTTTTTAATAATTTTTTTATATACTATGCTGCAGTAGAGAACAATTGTATTCTTCGATCACATCAAGTTTGTGAGGGCAAAAGAAATTAATTAATACTTGTTTAATTAGTTTTGTTTGAATTCTGGATACTTCCTTGCTGCTTTGTTTCTGTTTTCCATCTTTTAAAACCACATTCTCAGTGATACTCAGCTCTTCTCCTGCCATGGATTTTCCCAGCTGTGGATCATAAGGTTCATTTCCCGCTGTCTGCCCGGGCTGCAGGCTTTATGTAAGCCCTGCTAATTGACCATTAGTTGCATCTGGAGAAGTAATTGCTCTATTAACGATGGCTAGGCTGCTCCCCTGTGAGATCTCTATATCCCTCTACTGCTGGCTAAACATCCTGAAGCAGGTGCTTTACCTCTTCTAATGGACAGCTCATGTCTGGACACAATAGCTTAATTTTCATCTGGTGCTTGTGGTTTACATTGTTGGAAAGTCCATCTGGAATGAGCAAAGGTGGCTGTTGCGTTAGAGAGCAAACAATAGTCAGTGGTCACCTAACTGGTACATTTGCTGTTCACACTGCTACTAAGTGCCATCATTAAGTATGAAAGGCACGTCCTTTTTTCCTTAATGTGTAGGTGTGTTAAATTCTTGCCGTCTATAGCAGGGCATATTGGGGAAGAAAATTGCCATCCCTGTGATGTTGGGAGCAAAGCTTGGTGCTTTATAATTGCCGGATACGTGTTTAGTTCTAATGCTTCTGCGGAGCTGTTGCTTCAGCAAGACAGAATGTCTTCCTATTTCCAGTTACTGTTCATTAACAAAGGAATATTTTAGTCTAAATTTAGATGACCTCTGTTAAAAACAGAAGAAAACAGAAATGGATCCAAGTGCCTGATAGTGACTATTTGTATGCAGGGAAATTAGACCAGGAGCATAGCCAGGCAATAAAATGTTCATGGAATTTATTCTGGATTTTGTGGTAATAAAAAGCTGTTACAGAGATGCCTTTGTATGCATGTGAGCTATCTGTAATAAATTAGCCAAGATACTTTGTGCACTGAATGTTCTTTTTGTACTTCATATTTTTGTACTAGTCAAGTATCTTGGAAGACTTTAGAACTTGAACTTCAGCACAGATACCTAACTGAAGAACAGTTCTATTTGCTTTGGAAAATCTGTTCGAAATACATAGGCAGGACACTGGTTTGTATCTTATTCTAAAAAACAGTTACCATGACAAAGAACCAGAAGTCCAGAGGAACTCTGGCCCTTGTAAAAAAATCTCAGATAATTCACATTTCTAGATATAATCCAAGTTGGTTTGGATTACAGTTTTCTTGATCTTTATTGGGTAGTATTTTGTGTATCTTTGTAAATAGTATTCTAATCACCATCTTGGCACTTAGGATTCAGAAAGATTTCTAGTTGCAGACTAGAAGGAGAAAGAAGCATGCATATGAATAAATGTGACAAAATACCAGTTTGGTCTGTCAGAATACATTGTTTTTCAGCAGCTTTGGAATTAGTTGCAAACACTTCAGCTTATAGACTGGAATTCTGTGGAAATACTGTTATCAGTAAAAAAACAAAGGGGGAGTAAGTTGAATTAGGATTAGATGTTTAAATAACTTTTGAAAAATTTCCCAGGGTAGACTTTGAACGGGAGACTGATATTTGGTATGAACCTACTCGTTTTGAAGACAGCTTGTAGGTGCTGTGCTTGCATTCCCTGCCTGTTGTTGTGTCTCCCTATAGTTTAGGGCTAGACTGTGGGGCTGGCTGAGGTAAGGCACATCTCTAACTGGTTGAATTATTCATCAGTGGACTTGGCTTGTCAGGGTACCTCAAGGCCTTTGCCTTCATTGGTAAGGAAGGGAGTAAATGGCAGCAGCTGCTTGCTGAAGAGGGTAGGAAAGCTTTTGAATAGCTTAGAGCCAGTGCACAATGGCATTCACTGAGTTCTAGCCCTAGGTTCAGGATTGAAGCATATGCTTCAGTATGTTTTAAGATTTCACTCTTAAGAGGAATGTGTAACTGGTATTTTATTGCAGCTGCAATACATTTACAAATATTCTCTTAAATCTGTGCAGTACTTCAAAATAAAATTAGAATTTATTCTGGTTTTTGGGAAAGTCTGCTGTGTTTCTGGCATTCTGTAAAAAAAAAGATTTTCCTAGTTTGTTCTGATCATAATTTTGTTCTAAAGATTTTTTCACTTTTCAAAGCCTGAAGAGAATTTAAGAGTAATGAAAATTAAGAATTTTTTCTTTTATAACTATCTAAGAAGTCCTCAAATTCAGTTGTTGTTTTTTAATTATCAACACTGTTCCTGGCTATAATTCAGGTTTTGTGCATTCATTTGGGTGTAGGTGGATAAATTATTTTAACAGTGGTGTGCTGTTTCTCAGGAGATGCATGGGTCCTGTAATTTGTGACATGAGAATTATTCATGTTGGTGTAGCATTGATCATTCATCATTTGGGAAGGAAAAGGGTGGCAGTAGTTTATGGGATGTGAAGCAAAGGTGGTTCACAGGTGATACAGAAGCCAGGAGTACACTGCTGTGTACCATGAACTCCCCATTTGTGGCACTGTTAAAAAATCTCCAGGTATCTCAGTACCCTCATGTTCGACATGTATACTGAATATTTATCACCTAATCTTAAATATAGGCAAGTGTTGCATTAACACACATCAGTAGCACTAAAAGCACTAGGAAGACAACACGGTTATTTAAGCCCTAGTTATATTTGTCCAGTAAATTTTTGAGGTTGATCAGACTGTGTGTTTTTGTTCTACAGTACTTGTTGAATTTCGTCTCTGTTGTTTTGGGACAAAAAGAAAAATGATTGTGTTGGGAAAGCCAGGGCTCACCAAGGGTCAGAGCTTGCCTTGAGTGTCATGGGCAATAAGAACTTGTACTCCTTCATCAGTAGTAAAAGCTGGACAAAGCACAATAAGTGGGGCACGTGATTTAGTGAGAGCAGGTAAGGCTGGGATTGTGTTCTTCCCCTTGGTCTTGCAGAGAGATCTCACGGGTTGGTGTGAGAGTAAGAAGTAAGCTTAGAGTAAGAAGAGCTGCCAGCAGCAGGTGAGGATTGGAGTCAGGGATTACTTGGGAGAATTCTCCTTGTTCCGTGGGACCACAGGGACTGCTTTTCCAAGGTTGCTGTGAGTCCTTGAAGAGTCACTCTACCATGTATGAAAGGTCATGGAGATACAGCTTAGGGGAGGTGCTTGATGGCTGGAGAAATGCTGCAGCCACCTCTAGAAAAGGGCAGGAACAGCTCATGGGGAAAGACTTTTTAAACTATACATATGGTGTGAAATGTAGTCACAGAGTAATCCAGGCAAGGCCAGGACATGGTGATAGCCATAATGTGTTTTATTACTGTAAAGTCAGATTTGACAGATCCAAATGGAATATAATAGAGATGTGCATATTTTATTTACGTCTGATTGAACAATTGCATGACTTTTGTGCTCACTCTTGTTAAGGTCTTGGATCCAGAACAAAATCACAGTTTCACCGATCACTACCTAAACGTAGCCTTTGACCTGTCCCAAGTGCTTTTCATAGCTACAGCCAACACTACGGCTACGATCCCACCCGCTCTGCTGGACAGGATGGAAGTTATCCAGGTGCCAGGTAACACTACAGAGGCTATTGCTGGTCCTTAAACAAGTTTGGGGTGTTTTTGCTGAAATGAAAGGCAGCTCCTTAAGGAGAGCCTGCCAGGAATCTGGAGTGCATGGCCAGAATCATTAAAAGGGACAAGGCAGGATGCCTCTGTTGTGGCCTCTGTCACGAGAATAATATTTATCCTTGCACTCAGGAAAATTCAGTTCCAGGTCTGTGGTGATACATGGATACATACTGTAATGATACTTTCCTTCACTGATTTGTTTGTATTTTAATTGTCTGGTGGCTGATGCATCTTTTTAAGATTCCAGTGGAGAAAGGGGTCTTTGAAACACTGAAATTCTGTTCTTGTTCACATGAGGTTATGAATAGCCACAAAGGATCATAGCAACAGCCTTGCAAATTATAGCTGGGGGAGGTTTTTTGTTAAATTCAATCAGGTAGAATTGTAAAAGGTAAGAAATCAGATTATATTGTAGTGTCTAAGCAAAAAGATTGTTAATAAATACATGCTTTTTTTTTTTTTTTGAAGGATACACACAAGAAGAAAAAATTGAAATTGCACATAGACACTTGATTCCCAAACAGCTTGAACAGCATGGTCTGACTCCACAGCAAATACAGATTCCCCAAGTAACCACTTTGGGCATAATTACCAGGTATATCTATTCATTGCTTTCAGTTTAAATAACTTTTTTTTTTTGCAACTAGTAAATCAGTGTATAAAGTGGTAACACAAACATGTCTTAATATGTTTTGTCCTTAATAGCTTCAGCAGTTCAACCATTGGTGGTTTATGGAATTGCTCTTTCCTTAGCTCTTGTCTTCTCTACAGAACATCCTTTCTGTAGAGTTCCTTGCTCTTGCACTCCGGGTGTGGCTCACAATCCGTTGTGCTGACACAATTGCCAAGGCCCTGTGAGTAAACAGGAGCACCTGAGGCTGGTGTGGCTGCAGCGTGTGAAGCCACGGCCTTGGCAGCAGACAACATTTAGTTTAAAGAACCAACTTGTATTTCTATCATTTTCATACAAAAAATGGAAATTACCTTTCTTTTTTTGTGATTTGATGGGCACATTTGTCTAAAATTTGGAATTAGGTTTAAAAAATTAAAATACGGGGTTTTTAAATAGCTTCTGTTCATGAGAACTAGGGGTTTTGTTCAACATGACAGCAAATATATTGATCAGAACATCATTTGAACTTTAAACTAGCTCATTTCCAATAAAAAAGTGTGTTGGGATTCAATGAATTGAAGTATTTTATGACCAGTGTTTTGGCTGTTTTGTGTTGTGTTACTGCCTGGTGCCTCTTTTTAGTTCATAAACTAAAACAAAATACTCTTTTACAGCCAATTCCTCAGCTTCCAGTAAACTATATATTTTAAGTTTTAAAATAGTTCTTCCTTTTGATTTTTATGCGTCCAAGAAGAGCTCAGAGCTATTGGACATTGTCTAGCATTTCATGAAGGTTTGGCACCAAGTGTTAGTCATGTCTTCCCACCCAGTAATTTGTCTACAATTTTATCAACCACAATTATTTTGATGAAAACAAATTATTTTATTCCTATTTATTAGAGCAGTCCAAGCTTTCAATGCCTTTCCCATCCCATTTTATTTGGCTGTGTGTAGTAGGAAAGTGTGTTTCTGTTGAAAAGAGCTCTCTCTTGCAAAGAACAGCCCAGCACAGCCATTGTCTCTCACAGGTACACGAGGGAGGCAGGAGTCCGTGCCCTGGATCGGAAGCTGGGAGCCATTTGCAGAGCAGTGGCTGTGAAAGTGGCAGAAGGGCAGCACAAAGAAGCAAAGCCAGATCGTGCTGAAGTGGGGGAAGGAGAAGGTGTGTATCTTTGGCATGTTTTGTTAAAAAGGGAACTTCTAATGTAGTCACTAGGAAGCTAATTTAGCAACTTTTTCTCCTATTTTATTCTTCATTAAGGGTTCTGTTTTCAAAAGCATGGCAGGTAGTGTGACATTATTATTATTATTATGTACAGTTTTAGTGCTGAATTATGACTTAGGACATGAGTAGTTTCAGCCTGCTAAGTTGGTAATTGAGGAGTTCGGTGCATCTGTTTCACATCTTAGGGATGCAGTTATGATTTGGATGTCTTTCTAGGCTTTTTAATGCAAATCTTTCACTTCTTCTCTTTAATATAAACTAAGCATGGCTGTAGTTCCTACTAGTTCAGAACTCAATCTGGTTATTTTGTTGTACACTAAAAAATTGTCTGCTTGAAGAGCTCTGAAGTTAGAATTGTTTTTATGTGCCTTTTAAGACTATGCTTATTCAAAGTCTCTTGGAGCTTTGGTGACTTCTCAGCCTCAGTCTGGTCTTGTTTCCCATGTGTACAGACAGTGTTTTATCATTCTCAGTCATCCAACAGACTGAAAGAAAGCTAAACACCAAACTCTCAAACAGCAAAACTACCCAGGTAACTGCTTCACCAGTAAGGTAGGTCTCTTTCTAGTCTTGAAATAGAAGAGGGAAGGATGAAGTCAGGCCCATATCCAGTTCATGTGCAGCATACAGCAGGTGATTGCTCCCTTTTTCATCCTCCCATGAGTGTTCTCTTTAATAAAAATGAACATCCACACTGTGGTGAAAGATACGATGGAGGGTGTGGATGGCTGTGCTTTTGTTCCAGCCAGATGCTGATGGAGGCTGGTGCTGTACACAGCAATTTCCTATTGGAGCTCTGCAGTGCTCATTGCAGCACTGGATGTCTGCAGAAACCCTCAGTGTAAGGTAGGTTAGAAATGAGAAAGGACAAAACCCCAAACCACAGGTTGAACTTCTAAAATGTGGTTAGCCCTTAGTCTAATAAAATCTAGCAGGCAGGGTGTTGGGTGTTTCATTAGTTTGTTTTTTAAAGACTGAAGTGAGTTCCTTTGACAAGAAACTCTGCCATGTTGTTCTCTGTCTGAGAACAACTGGGTGTCAGAGGATCCTGGAAACAGAAAACTGCAGAATGGCTGCTTGCTTTTGCTCCAGGATACTCACAGACTTAAAATACTAAACAGGGCCCTGTTGGTTTGATGTTCGGAAATTTTCCACAGTTTAGTTGATGTGGAAAAAGCCTTTAGGTTCTAACATCTGTACAGCTGGAATAGGTCTGGCCTGGACTGGAGGAGGACAAATGAGGAGACTCATTATCTGTTCCTTTAAAACAAGGCAGCAAACAAGTCTGAACAGTGCCCACCTCTTTCAGAGAGTAAATCCCAGGGGAGGAAATATAAGGGATATTTTTACAAGCAGTGGTAATAATTAGAAGGGTGTTTGAAGACTTTTACCACAGTAAAACTTACATAATTTGTCTCTGAGAATCTGTTTCTTGACAGTCTTGCAGCTTTACCTTGCCTTTTTCCCTAGCTCAGTATTTCCCTTCTGAAAATTAAATCTACTTTTACCTTGTTGAGTTTTCTAAGATCACCGTAATGTCTGTGAAAACTGCAGTATCAGAAGGTTGAATTTGGCTGTGTTTGCTTAAGCAGGCTCAGCTTGGTTTTCTCTGAATGTTTGGCTTTAAGGCAGTGAACTCTCACGGTAGCAGTGATTGAATCTGTGAACAGTCCTGCAATTAAAATCATCCCATTTGCATTAAAAGGCAGAACTTTTAAGACCTATTTCCCAATGCTTTTATATTATATGTGTGTTCTCTACCTTCTCTGCTCTGATGGACTTTGTGAAGTCAAACACTGACTTGCTGATGTTTTTGTGCTCTCTTTGTGAATGTGACCGCTGAGCCTTTGGGCTGTGCTGGCCCGGCTCACCAGCACGAGGCGGTATCAGGTGTCCTGGCTACTGCACCTTTTGGATAGTATCTTTGACAAGTCATATTTCCAAAGTAGGTAGCTGTGTCTAAAATGTGTTTCAGAGGTCTAATGTAATTGCTGAATAAAAAGAGATGTCGTTCTGCTCTTCAAGCATTCTGGTAAAATAAAACAAGAGGTAGCTTCAGAGCACAGCTCATGGCACTGTAAGAAGAAACACTTGATTATTAAGGCAAGTAACAAAAAGGAGCTGTATTAGACATCTCAGTCCAGTGAGAGAGTTATTTACCATGTTAAAATTATCCCTGTGCTTGCAGCTTAGGTATTTACACTGTTAAAATTATACACTGTTAAAATTAGTACTGGACTTGCGACTTACCAAAGCTAAGTGAAAATAGCAGGCCAAGTGCTTCAAAAGGGGGCAAAATGCTGACATTTTTGATTGACCCTCTTTGGAGTTAAGAAAGAAACGAGCTGTGAAGAGTTGCCTTTCTACATGTGGAGTGAAAACTGTCCATAAGAGAAAGCTGTATTAATAAAAGGGAGTCTGAGGGACGGGTGTCTCTACAGTTAAACTTTGCTGTTATGAAGACTTGTACAGAATGGTGCAGGCTGCAAAGTGTGTTTTATTTTGCACTAATACTGTGCTTGCATCCTGGTGTGTTTTTACAGAGTGTGTCATTTGCTGGGAGTGTATGAGAGTAGGAGCCTTTCATAAAAATATTTTTATTTTCATTCTGTCAGTTGGAAACAACTAAATGTTCAAAACAAAGCTTGTAAATGTCTCCAAATACTTGCAAGTTGATGCAAATAGTGGGATTTGTAGCCCATTTTAAATTGGTTTGTTTGGCTTTTTTTTTCCTTTTGATGACTGGACATTTGTGCAGTTGTGCATCATGATGATGAATTTTTGTTTCATATAATGAATGACTCTGGAAGATTAGTTAATCAAGTTGCTGTTTCTTAATAATTTCATTTAGAATTATTTCTTGAATTTTTTTTTCTTTATCTATAAAAAAATACCTAGAATTCATTTTTGCTTTCCACATTTGTGTGTTGCTGAGGTGAGATTGAGACTCTACAGTCAGTGCACTGGTGTGCCTTGAGCTGTGTAGGAGAGGGCAGACTGCAGGCTTGCCTTGCTTGCTAAAACATAATTTATACCTGGTTCATAGCATAGCCAGTAGTACCATGGTGCCTGTTGTGTTTATTCAGCTGAATGCCTTCTGGCTGGTGGGTTGTAGTAAGAGTTAAGGACGCTAGGTGGTAGAATCACAGAATTTCCACCATTACATTAATTAAATCAGATTATTAACTCCAAGGGGAGCACCTGTTTTCAAGGCTTTGTAAAGATCAGGCTTTTGACACTGGCACTGAGCTCTGGGAAGGGAGAGTACTGCCCTAGCAGAGCTGGAGATTCTCAGGCTGGATTTGGCACTTCCCAGAAACGCACCATTGAAATGCACTGGCAGCTTTGTGGCACCTTCCTTGCCCCTCTGCCTCCCGAGCTTTCTGGAGAAGTTGGTGAGTGCAGGAGTGTTGGTTTGTGTCAGTTGATTTTGCACAGGGAACTTTGGCAGAGGCAAATGCAGTCATTTTTCAGAGCTCTCTGGGGAGTCATCCCTGTATACAGTAATGCTGATATTGTACTGAAACATTATCTAAGATTTATGAGACACTCCTTGAGTCTTTTGACAACTAGAAGAAATTCTAGGAGTCACAAAAATATGTGAGACTTTCCTTCCTATTTTAATGCAACTGCCTTGAGAATACAATGCAGCAACTATGCACTAAGGCATCGTATCATGATACAACAGTTGAAACTTGGAGTGAAAAACAATTCGTCTAATTCAGACCTGAAGGAAGGTTTAGGACAGGTAATATTTCATAAGTAAAAGTGATGAAATGAGGATTGTATTTATGTTGAAACCAAGGCTTTGAACATACTTAAATATTTCCATAACTCAGCAATACAGTGCAGTTTGTTCTACTGCTTGTGGGTGAAACACTTGGTTTTAAATTAAATACAGGTTTGACTGCAGTTGTCAGTGTGAGCTGGCACATGAAATGTGATGAGCATCAGTCCCAGGGGGGTGTGACTGCAGGTACTCAGGTCTGAGCTCAGCTCTGCTGGCCTTAGAGAGCTTCCCAGCTCTGCAGGCTGCACTGTGGGCCCTGTCTGAAAATTGCTTGGAATGACTTCTGCGTAGGGGGTCAAAAAGGCATAAATGTTCTGAGAAGTTTGGTTTATATACAAACTAATTTTAAAATTTTTTTTTCATGTTAATTTATCTAACTATTCCTGCATGAACACCTCAAATTCAAGTGCTTCAAGTACACATTGTTATTGTAGATCACAAATGATGGAATGTAATTATTTTGTGGAAAGATAACTTTTCTGATGCTGTGAGGAGAAATGCACATAGTATTAAATTTAAGCATATAAGTAAGTGTAAACAGGATTAAGGTCCCAGGAAATTGTTTCCTTCCTAAAGAAAATCTTGTGGAAGTAAAGCTTCCTAAAAGTTTGGTGCATAAGATTTAAGTTTGACAGTGGAGTGTTGTTTTTAGGGTGCAGTTTCATGTTACGGCTGGCTTTGAATGTGGACTGTTGTCAGCAAGAGCAATCCCATCCTTTTCTATCTAAATGCAGTTTTGGGGTTTTTTTTTGATTTGGAGGGGCTAAAAGAATTCAGAGTCTGTTTGTTGTGTGCTGAAGCATCTGCTGCTAAGCCAGGTGAGAAAGAAAGGACAAGTTCTTCTCCCTTTAATAGCCCACAAACCTGAAACCTTTTCTGTCATGCTGATGCTCTTTTTCATACTTCTTCATAGCAATTCAGCAGATCAGAACGTGTTATGTTAAAAACTGCTTTAAAATGTTAGGCTTCTATTTTTCTGTCTTGGTCAATAAGTATGGCTGGAAATCTCTGTGTTTAAGACTTGTGTTTTTAGTGCTTCATTTAAATCTGTTGTATGAGGAGATGAGAAATTGCCACATGTTGAGGAGGTTTTAGGCTTTTGTATTCTCTCATTTCCATTACATCTCTAGAAGAAAGTAGCAGTCTTAATTTTTTAAATCTTTGTGCCATGGAATGTCTATTAAGATTAAATCTTTAATTATATTTAATAGTTCATTGTCAGTATGTTTTCTTGGGAATCCATTTTCTTACAAATCCAGTATTTACATGCGAGACTTTGTTTTACTTTGGGAACTTGCAGAGGCAGATTCCTGAGGAACATCGTGATCTTTGTGTAGCTGCAGATTCTGCTTGGAAAATTTTACAAACATAATCTTTTTTTGGCTGGTTGTTTTTTGAACTTATTTTTGGTTACGTGGGGAGGGCTGTGTGTTGTTGTTTATTTTTAGTATTACAATTTTTAAATGTTAAAACAACTCAGTACCGTGCTGCTTTTGTGTCAGCAGATATGTAATAGCAGAGCAGCAGGTGGTTCCTCTAGTGCAGTTTGGAGCTCTGCTAAGGGCACTTTTTGACCTTTTAGTTTATTTTGTCAACTTATCTCAAACTGTAAGATGCTTAAGCTGCTGTCCTAACCAGAAGTTCTGTTTTTGAAAACTTGAATTTAACTGTCTTGTTTTAGATAAATGTGTCATTTAGCTTGAACTGTGGTTTATGGCTGTTAGTCCAGGGTAGGTAGAGATTTTTCGTTTGTCATAGTTAATGGAAGTCTTAATTACTTGTGTCTTTATAGATTCCTCATAGTCAGCACTTGTTTAGAGATGATAAATAAAGATGGCTTTTTCCTTCACAGAAAAAGTTAGCGTTTGTAATTACATTTTGGTTCATCACTTTATGCTTTTATAGAAAATTAGATAATGCCAGAATTTAGGTTGACATTAGAAAAAGTCTGGAGTTTGTTACTGTTACAGATAATAAAATGGGATCTACTCATTAGATTAGATAAACTCAAGGAAAAGAGTTTCTGATTTTCTTAATAGAGCAGGTGTCCTCAGATTCCCTGACTTGTTTATGAGGAGTTTGTCTCTTCAGCTGTATACAGTTAGGTGAAATAAATACATTTGTGGTTTTTAGGCAGTAAAATCTTGGAATAGAACAAAAGCAGCTGGTTTTAAACTCAATTTTGTTTTGAAATATGAATTGCATCTCAGATTATCAAATAGTGTTGAAATTGCAGTCTGAATTGCAAGAATAGCATGCAGGGTTATGTTACCTAGACTTGCCAGTATTTATGTCTTTGAATTTATTATGTACAAAAATAGTAGTTTAACAAAAACAGAGAGACATGCTGGAACAACAGGAGGCATCTGACTAAGGCAGTGTTTACAGTAAAGGAATGGGATTTAGCCATGGAGCAGTGAGCTGCACAATGGAAAGATTAGTGGCTGTTGGATAAGAACTATTAGACTGGAGTCCTGAATAAAAGCTGAGTTGCTGCTGTCACGTTAATAGTGATGTAGAGTGTTTTTCTTGATACTCTATTAAGGCATTAGTGAGAATTGCACTGTCACAAAATTATCTGTAAAAAAGCCTTTATGTATCAGGATTAATAACAGGATGGTTTGTATCTTGTGAAAGGAGACATCCTCATTCATCCATTTTGAGAATTATTTTTGCACAACGCACCACCTCTTCACATTACAGTAAATAGATTAGATCAGTGATTTGTGTTTTTCTGTTTAAACTCATGGATTTTCAGTTATTGTGAATGCATTGATGTGCAAAGGAAGACCCAGAAAGTTTCTTTGCAAACTGAGAGTGGAAAGAATTCAAGGAAAGGAAGCGACCCATAGTTGGGTCCAAAACACGGTGCCGGAGTCTTGAAGCTCAGTGTGCATTCCTGTGTAACACAGACTTCAGGTGTGTGTTAGGCTGGTGTGTGGGGTGGGAAGAAATACCTTCACTCTGCGTGTGCCCGAGGGCAGCCTCAGGGCAGGGAGGCACTGCCCTGAAACTGCCACACAGCCTTAGAAACAGCTGGATTGTCCAAGTAGTCCTCATTTCTGATACATGTTTCACTGGAACACTGCTTAGGGCTCTTGAGAAGTGCTAATAAGCCTCTTGCACCTGAGTCAGATTCTGTGGGGAAGTGATTCCCTGCTTGCTTTGTCCCCCTGCTCCCAGTCCCTTGGTAAACGCGCAGTGTCGGCCCCTGCAGGTGATGTGCAGGTTGTCGAGCTCAGTCATGCAAACAGCTCCTGTGCAGGCTGGGTTTGAGACTTCGACATTGACACGGTTCCCATTACAGTTCACTTTTGTATAGAAAGAGAAAACAGAAATTTGGAGGCAATTCTGCTAAGGAAGCCGTTGTACAGGTAAGAAATCCAATCACACTGTAAGTGAAGGAAGGGAAGAGCCCACTTCTGAACCCATAACTATTGCTTTAATTTTGTGGTCCCTCCTAGGTGGCACTAGACTATATTGCATTCAGAAGTGTCAGGCTGCTGGGGGTTTATAGCCCTTCCTGAAGAGTATATCATGCCTGCAGGTGTCTCTGAAAATGCCTGATAATTGGACCTTGGAGGAATTCTTTGCTGCTACTGGTTATTGAGTATGACACCTTCCCAATATCTCATTCAACAAAGAAAAGAATAGAGCCCTCTGTGTGTGTGTAGTATTTCAAGACAAAAGCCACAGATCGTTACACTGAAATTGCTTGAGGTTTTTCCACTGAACAAGGCCCGTGGGTGTTGTGTTCTGAGCTGGCTGTTGAACAGACAGATGTCAGTTTTGCGAGTTAAGCAGCCTGAGCAGGTGGAAGGTGGCCCTGCCTGTGAGGGGGAGTTGGACTGGATGATCCTTAAGGGTTGCTTCTAGCCCAAACCCTTCTATGACTGAGTAAAGCCATAAAAGTCACAGGAGCCAAAAATCAACATGAAAAGTGTCACATCAGAGTTGGTGCTGCAAGGGCTGCACTGGAGGTCTGTGTGCTGGGGCACAGTGGTAAACACACACAAAAAGAGCAGGAGTTACTGCACTGTCAGGATTGCCCTGTTCAGCTCCGCGTTCTCTATTCCACTACATTGCACAGGATTCCTCCTGCAGGAATAAATCCTTCCCTGTGAGGGTGGGGAGGACCTGACACAGGTTCCCAGAGAAGCTGTGGCTGCCCCATCCCTTGAAAGTGTTCAAGACCAGGTTGGACAGGGCCTGGAGCAACCTGGGATAGTGGAAGGTGTCCCTGCAAGACCTTAAAGCAGGATCAGCTTTAAGGTCCTTTACAGCTCAAAGCGTTCTGATTCTGTGAAATACTGATTTTCTGCACAAATCTGGTGAAAAGTGCAAAGTCATGAATGAGCCTAATGTGTTTTGCTATTTGAATTAGTTTAAAATGCACTTAAACTGATGAGTTGCATCTCTGTCAGTGCTCTAGATTTAATTTTATCTTTAATGAACAGTTAGAACATATTTAGGCTTAAATAATTAAATTTCATGCCATATTATCTTTAATTTGACAAGATTTTTGTGAAAGATGGTTTGAGCAGCATTTTGTGAACTTTCTGAGCATTTCTTTGCATATTTTATTTTTGTCTGTCATGATTTTTTAAAAATTCCTCTCTCTAGGAAAGACTGTTACAAATCCTAAATTAGATTTTCTTCCCTTAGATTGCAAAGAACACATCACAGAAGATGCCAAACCAGAATCCATCAGTGACACAGCTGACCTGGCTCTGCCACCTGAAATGCCGATTTTAATTGATTTCCATGCTCTGAAAGATATCCTGGGGCCACCCATGTATGACATGGAGGTAACATCCTCATTTGTTTCTGCTTGACTGCTGTTTCTGGCTGCTATGATTATTGCTATTGACTGAGTCTATACAATGTTAACAACTTTAAAATATGTTAATACAGCACTCTGTTCCTTTGTGTTCCACAAAGTGTTCCCACCTGAAGAAGTTTTTATTTTCTTTTAATTCAGGATACATAAATAACATAATGCCCTGACTTTTCTGTTAGCAAAGGTTCCTGCAGCAGTGCTTAAGAATGTAGTGGTGTTTTTTCAGTTTGAAACAACTTTGCTTTTGTTTGGGGGATGTTTGGTGGTCTTGGGAAAGAAGCCAAAAGTAGAACCCAGGAATCCTGTCTCTGCAGCAGCTGTGCTAAGGGTTGTCCCACATACCTCCTTAAAGCCAGGCAGCATTTTTGGGTATTAAAGCCACTTCAGTTTGCACCAGAAGTTCTCAGACATTCTTTAGGTTAATGTGACTCTTAGCTATTAAAACGTTTTATGATCAGTCAGGCACCTCCAGCTCTGTTCCTAAGTAGGCATATTTCAGATTTTTTGCTTACCCCCATCTGTATTTTGCTCCATTCTATGCAAATGCCCTCAGTTAAAGTAGTTTGTTTGTTTAGGATTCTCATCTCACCAGTGACATTGCAGTTGTGCTCTGTTTTGGAGAACTTTGAGAACTTTCCTCTTATAATTCTTTTCTCCTAAATCAGAGGACCAGGCTTCCAGTGGGATTTGGAGAACAAAAAGGGGACAAGGTGTATGGGGGAAGCAGGAGAAAATGGATGATTGTTAAGGAATGAGTCAATTTCTAGACCTGAACTGAGGCTTTTGGCTATGAAGATTTTATCATGGAAGAGATTCTTAAGGAAGAGACAGAAATGAGGAAACAAACTGAAAGGAGACAGTGCCATTGATTGTGACAGAGGATGGGGATGGGAACAGTGGGAGGGGGAATGGGAGCAAGGAAAATGAATGACCAACAGGCCTGGTGACTCTGGGCTGAGTGTATTCACATGGGTTCTTTGGTGATTTATTTCTTTTTACTTTCAGAAATTAGAAGAGTTTGCTCTTTAGGCAAATGACTTAATAGTCAGCAATTTACATTTGTTCTTTGCAACTCTCAGAAACCACTGTATTCAACAGTAAGATCACGCAAATTTAGAATTTCAATACTAATATGGGACTTTTCTTAGGTGTTCTGCCTGGTTTTGATTTTGTTTCTGGAGTTAATTATTTATTTAAATTTGGTAGTGTGGCTGTGCTGGAAAATAATTTCTGCTATTTTGTCTTTTTTCTACAGATTAAGTAGCGTGAGTAAAAGTTTTCAAGTGTGGTTCTTAATTTCAAGTATACAAATACAGGAATGCTGGGTGGGGATTTGCATTTGTGGGTTTTTTATATATTTGTTGTGGGGTCCACAATAGATGCCATAAATTTGCAGATAAGCATTTCATGGATCTGCTGGCCTGTGTAAACAGCAATAATGATTGAAGCTTGCGACTTCTGTATCAAAAGGTTTTCTTAACATTTCTGTATTTAGAAGGCAAATTTAGTGCATAAATAGAAGTAGAGATGAATCCACACAGATCAATTCCCCCAGGAATTTCCAGCTCAGGATTTCTTTTCAAGTACTATTTGCTATATTTATTAATGAGGGAATATTTTTCAGTACACGCTTTGGTTTTTTCCATGTAAATTGCTGAGATAACAACATAACTCCTGCTTTAAGGAATTTTCCCAACTAACCTGTTATTCCTTAGAATTTTCTCAAGCCCCCCCAAGATTCTTTGAAGCAGCACAGTTCCTGTGTCTGGCAGCTGTCTGAGCCTGGCTGCTCTGGGTTGCTGGTCTGTAGTCACAGCCTGGGTCTCCTCTCTGTGTCTGGCCTGAGAGCTTCACCCCGGGCCTGCGTTTTGCCATTTATCAGTAGCTGAAACAAAGACACAGAGGAGGCAGCCACTGTGTCAGTACCTGCATGAGACTGAGCAAATGGAACTGAAAACATGACATGACTTAATTGATCTGTTGTCCCTCAGGGAATTCCTTACACAGGGATTCATCTTTCACCTTTCTGGTGCATTGCTTGGCTATTGTCTGCACAGGTCTCCCAGCAGGAAGATGTGACAGAATAATCAGTTCCTACTTGCTGGATTAATTCATTTATCACGAATAAATAATCTTATGTGTCTCTCTACAGAACAAATGTTGGAATAAATCACATAGTGAGGCTTTGAAAGAACAATCTCAATGGTTTAAAGTGTAAAAGATTTAATGAAATGTTTCAGCACAGCACACTTCTGGGGAAGAAGGTTCCTGTCATATCCAGTGGGTTTATAAAGAACTATTTGTATTTTTGCCTTGGATTTTAGTTTGGGTTTTGGGGTTTAATAACAAAACATTATTGGCACTACAGGAAGGCCCATCAGGATTAGTTTATATCCTCGTAACTTGAGTGAAGTTGAAGGGACAGAAGCTGTGGGTCAGTGAAATTGCCTGTTCTATGAAATGAAAGTGCAGATGCCATAAAAGAATGGCTCTGTTTCATGGGACATGCACAATTCTAATTAGGGAAAAAATTAGGGTGTCTTTTGGAAGCAAAACCTATCCAAAGCAGAGGTTTAGATTGGCATTTTTATCTAAGAACTGTCAGTCTTGTGGTGATATTTCTGGGAAATCCTCCTCCCTCAGAGGGAAGCCACTGTTAATTGCTTTGCCAGCAGTGATTTGCCAGGGAATGAATCAGAAGAGCAGAAAAAAAGTTTTGTACAGTCAGGCTGAGAGAACCTGTGGAAGGAAAACAAACGTGCTCAAGGCCAGCAAGAGACTGAACAGGTTCTTATCTTCCCACTGTGGATCAGGGATTGAACAGCTTTTTGTCCATTACACTGGCTTAGTGTAGCTCCAAATCTGCAGATGATAACCTGACATATTTTTAAATAAAGGACTGTACTGAATGTTAAGACTTTAATTTTGCAGTGTCCAGGCAGCTAAAATGCATCTGACAGTATGTTCATGTACTCAGGGTACAGCTAAATCACAGCTGGGTTGGTCTCATCTACAAAAATTTTCAAACCCCAAGACTCCACGTAGGAGGTCAGTGACACCTTCACCATCTGACAGATCATCACCTGATTCGAATGGTAATTTTCAACTGAAGTTGTTTAGAAAGTGTAAGAAAGGATTTATTCTAATTTAAGTTCATCTGACTTTTGGTGAGAAGAAATTATTCAGAGGTGCCAGGAGCGGTTCAGTCCTGTGGAGCTCCCTGTAACACTTTGTGGGTGTCTAAAATGCAGTGCAATGTGCTTTCCTCTGAGTGTTGGGGGTTGTGTGGCTCTGGGTGTGTTTAGGGATTTTCAAGGGGTTTTTCTGCAGCCAGATCTCAAAGCTGCCAGGGCGTTTGCCATGTTTGACTGTCACCAGGCCTCAGTACAGGCTCGGCTGAGGACGTAGCAGCAGGGGTGGTCCAGTCTCTCTCCAGGACAGCAGGAGAGGTTGCTTGGCTTTGGAGGTACCAGTTAATGCAAGGAGCAGTGGTCCCAAGGTGATCAACACCTAGTGCACACCCAGTTTCTCTTGTCAGATCTCAGCTGACTTGTGAAAGGAGGAGGAGGTACCTGCTTTGTCTGAGGATAGAGGAGGGAGCTTGTGCTAAGTGATGTATCTTTAGAACCATGTGGGTTTTGATTTGTTGTCCCATTTGCTGTTTTCTGCCTGTGAGCCCTCAGTCAGTCTCTAAACTCTCTTCAATTGATCCAGAGTCCAGTCCACAAAAACTGAAACAAAACCCCCAAACCAACAAACCTTGTTGATGGCTGTTTTGGCTGGGAGAGGGTGTGGACAGTTAATTTTGTTCATTATACCTGAAGTGTTTGAAACCATGGTGGTTTGCCAAAACACCTTTGTCTCCAGCACAAAGGGGAACGTTCCGGTGGTGTTGGATTCCAGTGTGACCAGGATGAACTGCCTTTGTTAACCTGAGTTGCTAAGCACTTACTAAAATAATCAGAGTAAATCAGTGTAACTAATAACACACAGGGAATGAATATAGAAACTGATGTTAGCAAAAATGAAAACACTTGATGAGGTATTTTGATACCTTAAAAGTGAAACACACTATTCTATGCAATTTTCTTAAATGCTAGAGAAAGAAGGAGCCTTCTTAGCTAAGTCACGCTAATGAAAGGAAATGGCAGGAGGCTGATGCCAGTGCCCAGGTAAGGGAGAGCCCCAGGAGAAAGGGCCACGTGGCTGCCTTGGCTTCAGCTGCCAGTGGAGCTGCTGACTTGCTTGGCTGCTTGTAATCCTAATGGGACTCTTGTCAGGTGTCCCCTCTGCCTGGCCTGGGAACACATTCGTGTTTCTGCCATTCCAAAGTGTTTGTAAATGTCTGCAGGGAACAGCATCGGGGGCTTGTCTGGCCACAGCTCAGGCAGTGCCACCACCTTTAAAAAGGCTTTTAGGGAACACTGGGGAGCAGAACTGGCTTTGTCACAGGAGCTACAGTCAGGGCAAACATACTCCAGCAGATGGCTTAAGTCACATAAACATTCAGTCAGGGTTGGCTGAATACTTGGTTCTTTGAAGAAAAAGATTCTTACAGTGCTTTTGGGGATGGGGAAGGTTTCAAGAATGACACGCCCAGATGTCTGCCATGGCCTTAAGCTAAGCTGCCACATACAGCTCCTGTTGTGTAATTAGTGCTTACACATATCCAGAACTACTGCTACATTAAATAATAAATTAAAAAATAAGAGATCAGACACTTGGCTTAACTTTTGTGTTTTAATGAGTGCAGTTGTTTCAAAGCCAACTATTGAATTATTTTTGTGATGTCTTTTTAATGGCTGTTTCCTAAACTGCTTCCTGTGTTTCCCTTCAGGTGTCTGAGCGCCTCAACCAGCCCGGAGTGGCCATAGGCCTGGCCTGGACCCCCCTGGGAGGGGAGATCATGTTTGTGGAAGCGAGCCGGATGGACGGGGAGGGCCAGCTCACCCTGACAGGGCAGCTGGGGGACGTCATGAAGGAGTCGGCTCACCTGGCCATCAGCTGGCTGCGCAGCAACGCCAAGAGATACCAGCTCACCAACGGTGGGGCAGCAGGGCCACTGCAGGGCAGTCACAGCCCTCCAGCTCCCTCTTAGCAGTTCAGCACTTTGTGCAAGTTACGAGTTACTCACGGTGGAAGTGTTTTAATGTGACATTAAACATTAACAGAGAAAGGGTTTCAGCCAGCAGTGCTACAGTGAGGATGAGATCAGCTCCAGAGTGCCTTTGTGTAGTTCTTTCCCAGTTGCTGCCAAGCCAAGGTGGTTGTGGCCTGGCAGAACTCGAGTTGTGTCTCCCTGCCATAGCCTGGAAGGTTGTGGACAGCTGCAGTGCCAAGGTGCTTCTCCTTGGTTGTGGCAGACGCTGCCTCTGACTCATTTTTACACTCAAGCTTTCCAGCACTACTTTCATGATGGAGACAGATATGGAAGTCTGTGGTTTTTCATAACAGGTTCTGTTAAAAGGTTTTTGTAGTCAAAGTTTTAGTATTTAGAACGTTGGGTTTGTATGGCAGCAGTGGAACAGCAGTGCAATAGGACTCTGGGCAAGAATATTTTAACTTTTTTTGTTTGAACCTCCCAGGACTTGTGGAAATGTGCTTTCTAGATTGATCATCTGCTCATCAGGCAAATAACTGACCAGTATCTTTCACTATTTGTGGAAGTTTAGATAGGTTAAAAACCACAATGGAATTAATGTGTGAAATGCTGCAGGCATTACCTGTGTGCATTAACCTCTTTAATTTACACTCCATTTACTCCATTACAGGTGAAAGGACATAAATGAGAGTTTCACTGTATTATAGTTGTGGGTTTCTGTGGAGTATTCTCTGAGCACTGACATCGACAGTTTGGGACATAAAAATTCTATGTAGAAATTCCTTGGTTTCTGCATTAATCCCTACTCTGATTTTCCCAACACATGCAAATACCAAGCTTATTGGTTATCATGTTACAGGTTTTTTTTCCAGGAATATGGATGTAGGAAAGCTCATTGGATTTTCTCTTTGTTGTTTTTTCCTAGGGCCTCTGCAATATTGTGTTGTTTTTTTTCAGCCTACTGTTAATAAATAGTGCCAAGGCCTTTAGTTCTTGGTGGGCTTTTAGAATAAAGACCGGGAACAAAATGGGTTTAGAGTTTTAACATTCAAACCATTCTTTTTTTCCTTAAGCTTCTGGAAGTTTTGATCTCCTTGACAACACTGACATCCATCTGCACTTCCCAGCTGGAGCTGTCACAAAAGATGGACCATCTGCTGGTGTTACCATAGTAACCTGTCTTGCTTCACTCTTCAGTGGGCGGCTGGTGTGCTCAGATGTAGCCATGACAGGAGAAATTACACTAAGAGGCCTTGTTCTTCCAGTAAGCATCATTTGAGAAAAGAGCTAAGTTGTATTAATTCTCCCTATTTTGGATATAAAATCTGTTAATACCACTTAGAAAACCAGAGTCTTGCTGGATCATTCCTTAGCAGCAGTGCAGTTTCTGCTGCTGCAGTTGGAAGAGGCCAGTGGAGGCCAGGCTGCTGCAGGACTGCCCCACTCCTCTGCTTTGCCTTCCAAGCTAAAGCCAGCCTTGATGTGGCTTTTTGGGAAGATACATGAAAATATCCAGGTGGAAAGGAAACCTCAAAGTCTTAAAATGCAAGATGGCTCTAAAGTCTGTACTGCAATTTCTGAATGTGCTTCCTCAGACTGTTGGTTCAGAACTACCTCTGGTGTCTTTGAAAAGTTGTGTCTTACAGCTCTCAGAGTAAGCGCACACAGGTTACTCCTGAATCCATGGATCTACTTCTAGGTTTCTCTTAAATGTTCTTTATATATAGCTCAGCCAGATGGGGTTTCCATAAAGCTTTGTCAAAGCATGAGGGCAAAGGTTTTCAAACAAACACAGTTTAGTTTAAAGTGTCAGTGGAGCCTGGCACAGGTGCTGAAGCCAATATGGGAGTTACCATCTCATACCCAATGATGGACAGGAGGAGGATGAAGATGGAAATCAGGGACAGGGTTTTGTTTCGTGCAGAGGAGACAGAACCAGAGGTGCCATGGTCAGGAGTGGCCTGAGAGGCTCTGGAGGCAGTGAGCCTGACACCCCAGGCCATTGTCCAGGGTTCTGGAGCTCCCTGCAGTAACTGCAGTGCAAGCCAGCTTAGCCCTGCAGCCAGACTGTCCTTAGTGCCCCAGGGAGTGACCACACCGTGCCTGCAAGTGCAGAGATAAGGCACCTGTAAATACTAAACCACATTCTCCTCCTTCCCCAAGGTAGTCTGGAATTGTGCTGTTATCAGTCACTGAATTCACAGGAGTGTGCCAGGGGCTGCCCCTGCTGCTGAGTGCAGCACTGCCCAGACCCGTGGGGTCACCTGAGGATCACAGTTCCCTCCTGCCCTGTGTCACAGCAGCCTGAGGTTTGCCCTTTGTGCTGTGATGTGGCCTTCCTCTCCTCTAAAGCAGTGTACAATTACAGGTTTCTGCTCTGAGATGGTCCTTAGGTATAGAAAGGAGTTCAGGGGAAGAAGCTATGCCTGTAAGAAAAACTTACTTAGCCCCCCTGTTCACGTCTCATTAGCAACTCAGCCAGGAGGCTCAGTGGAGCAGTGTCTGGTGTAGCACAAAGCATCTCCCCACTCATGGAACACGGGTTTGCTTTGCTGTACATTTTTTGTTGTACAGCTCATTTCTGTTGTAATGTAATGGGACATTGCTTCCTTAGGACTCTTTTCCCCCTACATCTAATACTGCCTGTATCTGAAAAATCTTGTTCTAAAACAGGTGCAGGATTTCAGCACATGATATAAAAAAAAATGGAATGAAGGCCACTTTTGCTAAAAAAATTCCTGAAAAGCACTGACCTTTCCACTATTGATTCTCTTGTACCTGCACTCGTAGATTTATTTTTCTCCTTACTAGCTGTTACAGAGAGAATACTATAGCATATTAACATATTTCCCTCATTAAGCACATAATGAGCTACAACTGACTGCATTTTTAATTGCTTTCCTAAATGACTGAGGGAGGCAGAACCTTCCATTAAAATTTAACTCCCGATGTGATGTTACAGTAATTACTTTATTAGATTAGTTCATTGTTTTCATATATGTATTTCTTCTCCTTCTTAGGTTGGGGGAATTAAAGACAAAGTGCTGGCAGCACACCGAGCTGGACTGAAGAGAATTATCATTCCTCAAAGAAATGAGAAAGATCTTGAAGAGATTGCAGTGCACGTGCGGCAGGACCTGACCTTCGTGCTGGCCGGGTGCCTGGATGAGGTGCTGAACGCAGCCTTCGATGGCGGCTTTGCAGTTAAGGCCAGGCTTGAGCATCTGAACAGCAAACTTTAGGCAGCCAGGCTGAGGTTACTTCTCTCTCAAATTCCATAGTTCTTGATCTCTTTCAGCTACATTTAGGTATCAGGTACCACTATGAGCTAAATGCGACTGTTTAAATGGGGGTGTCAGTGCCATCAAAAGGAAGGTGTTGCTGCAGCACTTACCAACCTGAAACCAACATAAAAAGGCATTTTATGGGCATTTGCTGCCTTTTATCAGTAAAGAATCTCATTTCCTGATCTAGTCAAGCGTGAGAAAGAATTCCTTCACCTGTGTGGCACCTTTGTATGTACATGGCAGCAGCTGGTCACAACCTTAAAGAAGGAATAACGTGCAGCAGGAGAGGCTCATAGGTGGGGTTGTTACAAAAAGCAAACTGATTTAGTGCAAGTTGACTTATTTACAAAATATCTGTAGTAATAAAGAATAATAATAGGCTAAGGAACAGCAATGTTGGGGAAAATAAGGTTCTTGAAATCTGAAAAATACACCTAAGGGATCTGGAGAGAAGCACTATTGTCTAAATAAAGTTACTAAGTTCTTTCAGCACTTGGTTCTAGTTTGTAGCAAGACCACTGCAGGCACCATTTTTCAAACCCAGGAAGCAAGGGCAGAAAAACTGAAATGTAGGAATTGCGTACAAAGGGAGAGAACACATCAGTTCACACCTGCACAGCTGTTCCTGCAGCAGCAGGGGGGGATGGAGCATGCTTGAAGCCTTAATGAAAAAACCCAGTAATTTTCTGGAGGGACAGAGTGCATGTCCTTCATTCTTACCCACCACAAACTGACTTGATTTCTGTGCTTGGATGCCTATGCTTGGAGGTTCACCTATGGAAATTAAATCCATATAAACAATGCCAGGAAAATTCTGAATCATTATTCACTGTGAATAATGTAAGGTGCAAGAAGTCTGGCAGCCTCCCTGTCCTTTGATAGCGTTGCCTCTTACCTCCCCTTGAACCTTGGTGAGAACTGCACTTCAGTGTGCGAGCCAGGCCTTTGGCATTGTTTATTCCAGGGTCAGCCTCACAAGCAAATCCTGGATGTTGTTACATCCTTCTCTCGTTCACTGGTTCCAAAGTGCTTATGAAACACAAACTGTACCAGTGACAACAGCCTGTTCTAGAAGCTGCCTAGAAATCAAAATAAGAGTTTGCTTTGCTTTCATTTCCATAGATAACAAAGCTGATTTACCTGGAACGTAACAGCACTGACAGTAATCAATTCAGTGGGAATTTCAACTCCTGTTTTACAAAAGATTTTACAATTTTGACAAAAGACTTAATCTAATAAAATGATAAAAATAAAACCGGCTTCTGTGTCAGTATTCTAAGAGCTCTACTCTTAGTCACTCACAAACCAGGTTCCAAGACTATGGACAACACTCCCAGTCTCAGAACATGTTCTGCCTCATGAGAACGGTGCAGGGAAGAAGTGCAAAGAAACTTCCCCCTGGGTAAAACCCCAGCCTGGTAACTGTGCTGCTGCTTTGCTTTTGATCAAACCATGAGGGAAAAATCCTTTTCCAAACAGATGGAGAAACAATCCTGCACTGCTTTGCACTGGGAGAGCACTGACATGCTCGGAATTCCAGCACAGTCTGTTTACACATGGACAAAACAAATTGCATTTTTAAAAAAGAGAATAAAGACTACTAAAAAAAGTTTCCATCACAGCAAAAGAGAGAGCTGCTGCCCAGAAAAGTTCAAGGATGACTTTCTGCCTGACACATCACTCCAGTTCCTAAGTCCTGTCCCCATGGACTCCACCTGAAGGTGAGGGTTTAGTGCCATTCTGAAGATAATGCCAGGCATTTGCTGCCAGAGCTGAGGAGGTTCTGTTACTGTGCTGAGATTTTTTTTGAACAGAACACAAGCATTACCCATTATAGCAGACACTACAGCCACACTTTGGTGCCTTTTGTTTTGCCTTCATGGAGCAGAATAATCCTGCGGAGCAGCGAGCCAGAGCAGTACAGAACTCCCGAGGGGATGTCAATACCCTGGGATCATCTGCTTAGGAACTAACAGCTACACGGACCTGAGAGTCAACTCAACCCCAAGACAGCTGAAGCTCATCAAAGGTAAAAGCTCCTTTCCATCAACACTCTGAACTGCTACAAGATAGTAACTATCCCACAAGTGCAATTCCTGCTTTAATCACAGCAGCTTGGAAAAGTGGATAAAACAACAGGACAGGCATCCATACAAAACCATTCACCTGCTTTAATTTTAAAGCACTACTGCAAACAAGAACTAGCAGGAACTGTCACAACAGAACCAAAATATTTACATCCACATTTGTCAAACATTTTAAGGCCTTTTTTTTCTTTAAAGGGCAATGAAAAACCACAGAGGTAGTGCTAGCAGACAAATGCAAGATCTACTGCATTTCATCTTTTAGAAACAAATTCGAATACTCCTTCCCAATACAGCAAAGTAAAACAGCACTTTCTAAAATAAATAGCTAATGTTAAGACAATGCCAGGCTTTAATACAGCGTTTATTTTAGATAAGGTAGTAAACTGTACAGATTTCTAGTATGGTTTCTTTTTTCACATATAACAGTGTAGTTGACTTACCAGATCCTCACACTCTTTAGAGGAGATCCACTGAATTAGGCTTCTAATATTTCTGAGGATCTGGGCCTACGGGTAATTTCATCATTCCATCTGATGATGGATATCAAAGATTTTATACAATTATTTAACACCAAATGGAGCAATACTAATTTACATTACAGTAAGTCAGCATACAGTAGCTAAGCTATAGCTCTTGTCCTCTGTGAAACACGACCGAACCTGTCTGAGCACACCAGGCAGCTTCTACAGCTCACTGCAAAGGCCGTTCCTGGAGGCCCCTTCCAGAGGCCAGCCCCGACCTTCAGCCCACTGCACCTCCATGGCATCACTGGGCTCAGCACAAGGGTTCAAGGCTGACGGTGCTCGTGGGGACACAGCCCAAGCTCAACCCTCCCGAACACAGGCAGCAGCAGTGACCGGCCCTACACAGCCCCGGCTTCTCAGGGCAGAGTCAGAGGCTCCACACAGGTTCTCCACTATGTTCCCTAAACAAAACCAGAGCTGGAATAGCCCAGCCAGCCAGGCACCAGGCAGCAAGGGAGACATGGGCCCTTCTAAAAAGGGTATTTAGCCAACCTTCTGTTAAACACAAACTGGAGATAAATGCAGACAAGCTTAATTAGGTGAGAATAAGTACTGAATTTAGAAAACTGCAAACAGTTGGCTGTATATTCAAAAGGAAAAAAAAGCTAGATTGCAGGAGTTTTGGAAGCGTTTATCTACTGCCACAAGGTACCAGTACATCTTTTAAATTACATCTGTGCACAGCTCAAACAGCCTAAGTATCAAATTTTAAGAGTGAAACTTTTACTACATGAAACTATTTCTGTAGTTTTATTAATCCAACCCAATGGATTTTATGTTCCTTACCTGTAGAACTACTTACCTCATCATGCATCAAAAATAGTAAGAACAAGAGTTGTCTTAACAGATCAACTTCTCATAAGAAAGTTAAGACAGTGCACAGTAAATAAACTGTATTTTAATGTGTTACAAAAGTAGTTAATAGCCAGACCAGCTCCCCGACACATCCGCTACCACTCGGTTTGACAAAGATTTCCTTCCGACAGCTCAAGATGGAACAGCTTTGCCCCTGCTCTTGTCTGTGTCTGTTTTGTAACACAAATCGCGTTTACATTCGTGGTTCAGGTTTGCACATACAGGCAGTCTGCACAAAGCCCAGTAGCCTTCCAAAGCCTTTAGGGCTGGTCAGTCACACCTGGAAGAGATTTATCTGCATTGTCATGTGGATCATGTCACCAAAATGATATACAAAAGTCAGTTCCAGACAGTAACTTTAGTAACAACCAAAAGACATGAAGACAAGAAACTGAGCAAGAGCATCAATGTGTCAAACTTTGAGCTAAAGCAAAAAGCAGAAGTTGGCTGTGTTTTTTTTTCATTTGCCAGGTAATCTTTTAATGACAAATATAAAAAGACTGAAAACATCTCACTCTGCCTTTTTTTTAACAAATGGTCTGCTTTTATAATTACAAATACTGTGTAATACAACACTTTCTTTGTACTGCAAACCAACAAATACAAGGATGCAATCAAATTTCTAAGCATCTCTAAATTTGAAATGAGAATTTTTTTTTTAATTCGGAAAGTTCTTAATAATTGTTCATTTTTGTTAGAAGATAACTCAAAGTACAACAACATCTAGACCTGTTTTTAAAGGAGCTGTCTTTCCTGACACATCTTTGAACATAAGCACTCCTTTCGAGTTCAGTACATTCACAAATAGCTCAATTAAGAACAGCATCACCATTGAATTGACTACTGGAAAGAGACAAAATTTACCAAACATACAGAAATATAAGTTTTACCATAGCAATTATGCATATCAAAAGATGACACCTGTAATTAATTTTAAAAAGATACAAAAAAGAGAAAAACCTGAATTACAGAAAAGAAAGTCATATTTATTTAATGAAAAACTAGAAGTTAATAAAAATTAGCAAATACACAAAAAATATACACAAACAGCAGCAATACTATGTAGTGACTTACAAAGGGGGGGGTGGGGAGGAGGAGGGGAAGCAGCGGCCAGAGACCAGACCGCTCAACATGGCTTGTCAGTCAAAGGGGGAGGAAAAAAAACACAAACAAAAACACGAAACAGTATCCTTTTCAACAGTACAATCAATCTACAAACAAGTTTTTAGAATTATTTTACAACATTTCCTGTAGAATCAATTCTTAATACAAAAGATGCCCATTTTGGGTGTATATATATTTTCAGTGGTTTACTGTTGACTTATTTTAAATATATTAGTTACTACATGCAACTGCTTCCTGTAATTTAACAGCCTTTCCTTTTATTTACCTTCATTTATGTCTACCCTCCATCTACCAAATAATTTGTCTGACAGTCAAAGATGGTTACCCTATTTCTGCTAAATTAAATGCAACGGTTTTAAACACTGGCCTGAAGAGGTTTGATTGCCATTTCAACACATGGATATAGTTACGTTGATGCCTAAATTGCCATTTTCTGCAAAGAGCTGTGCAATGCTGGTGTCAAAGACTAGACAGTCACTATTCATAATGGCTGTTGCAATTCCCTCATGAATGGATCGGGGAGTTGCTTCCCAAGTCAATCGCCGCCTATGCCCGTTTAGCTCAAGTCGATAAGCAAAGTTTTCTGCTTGCTTGCGTGTTCCTATCAGCTGTACAATTGCAAAGAACTGCTGGTGACCATCATATTTTTCCTGTTTCTCCAACACTAGCATGAAATGAAAGCCAAAACAAGACTGCATCATAACCCAGTCAACAGCACCAGGAAGATTAATGTCCGTGGCCAGGAACACTATATCTTCTCCCTGCAGCGTTGTAATTGACTTATGCTGATGCATCAGGTGTGGCATTACAGCATCCAGAGAGCCTTGCCATTTACACGAAGCACCGGGACAGGGACAGGAGTAAGGCCTAAACTCACACAGCTCCTCATGGTCTGCTTTTTCTGTGTGTGGCAAGGTTATCTCGCAGCCGGAAGAGGCGTATTTACACGGGAAGAGTACGGAATTGGCAACTTTCTCCATAGCCAGGTTACGGATGGAGCCCAGCGGGCCTCGGCAAGTGGGGCAGCACGTGAGTTTGGGGCGACAGTTGCTACAGACCAGATGGCCACTCTGACACTGCAGAATCGGGGGCAGCACATAGTCAAAGCACACGGGACACTCAAAGAGACTGGCCAAGTCATTGTTGGAAGCTGTGGTGCCCGTCAGCGCGGGCACCCTCTGCGATGGCGTGCACTTGGAAGTACCTGTGGGTAGTGCTGTAGCGGTCTGACGGCTCATTTCTGCAACAGAACAGAGGAAAAGCAATTCAGATCTAATCATATTTCATTGCCTCTGCATACAGGATTTCTTGACGTACAAAGAAGCTCCAAGAGAAAATAAGATGCAAACGAAAGCAAAAAACCCCCCATGTAATACAAACTGCATATATGTTATGTGTAGATCAGCTGTACACATATGGTACAGACACTTGCATGACATGGAAATGCAACAAGTGAGGAAGTTCTTCTCATTGTTCTAAAATGGAATTTACCTACTGGAAGCTGCAAGGGAGAGGAGTAAAGAAAGACATGCTAAAAATAAGAAGTTTGTTATTGTTGGTTTGTTTTTTTAATACTACAGTTATGAAATGCTTCACGCAGATCACTTGTGTGTATCAACTCTGAGTATAGAACAATTCTAAGCTGCTGTGTATGAGAAGGCATTTTAAATGAAAAAAAAATCTTCTGGATCATGACCTTCTCAGCAATCATGTTTACAGTGTAATTTTTTTTTAAAAGTTGAAAAACACAGCTCAGACAATTACTACACCCTGCTTTTTCCCCAGGATAGGACAGTGACTCTTCATTTTCATTACTCTGCTACTGAGCCCACAGTAAAGCACATCCAATGCTTCAGATTCCTGAACTAAACCATTTGGGAGGATACCAGAAAAAAACCCTCAAAGCAATTATTTTATTTAATTTCCCAAATAAGACTAAAAACCCAAACTTCACTTGTTGAATTTGGGAATTCATTTTACCATTTACAGTCTCTTGGAAAGGCTCTCTTGATGAAGCTCTATGTTCAGTGGAGCATCCACTGAAGTTCTGTCCTTTCCAGTGTCCCCAGGCAAAGGTGACAGCTGTCTGACCAAACAGCTTACTTGACCATTCCAGAGATGTGGAACAAGTACCGTATTTCTTAACATGTTATGTTTTTCTGCACTCCTAACTCTCCTCCTTCTTGTGCAGAAGGAATTACAAGCACTATCTGAAAAAATAAACACAGTTTTGAAAAAATAAACCATACCTTTGTAGGTAAAGGGCAGTTCAATAAAATGCTATCCCAAATTGGCTTCTGTTACACAGTACAATTCTCAGCCACCCTAAGTGCCTCTCTGCGAGTACAACCAGCTCTGGAACTGTCACGTACGTATAAAGCTCTCAAAATAAACCTCATCTTTAATCTCCTTGCTATTTGACATGGGAATATTAGGCAATAGGCAAGCTTCCCATATTTAGCATCATTTCACCCACAAACTTACTCATACTTGGACCAGACTGCTCAGAGCAGTGTACTGTGCATGCTTTTGCAAGACATGCACTGTTCAGGGCACAAAGCAGAGGAACTAAGAGATTCTAACTTGCAAAATGACTTAGTCCTTGACATTCGAAAAGTAATGACAGACAAATTCCTCTACAGAATTACCTCTCCCCAGAGCTAGAAAAGCATGAGTGTCTAAGATTCGATATTCAGCCACTGATTTTATGAGTCTCACAACCCCACTGACAAGCATCTTCTCAACTCACCAAACTTTCTTCCTCCATTTCAGGCTTGGTGGTCTAGAAATACCCAATTCCCATCCTTGGGAAAAAACCCATGCAGCAGTGTTCAGTGCTGGGCCATAACTGATACTGCAGAGATATGACAAGAATGTTTGTGTCTTTTGGCTGTATCTTCCCACTGTGAGGCATTCCAGCTTAGACGAGAAGTTTAGGATGTCTGTGACAAATGAAGCATGTGTCCTGGGGAAGTGATGCTGCACCAGTGATGGGACTTGAGCAGCAAGGCCTCTGCCAACTGCACTGCTCTGTGTCCCCAGCACCTGCAGGTGGGGGCCACCCTGCAGTTCTGTGCTTCAGAACAAACCATCAGACAGGAGAACCAACGCTGATCACACTATTCACTTGGGAAGAGCTTGGAAATCACAAGCATATTCATATGTAAAATTCTGTCAGTGTTTCCCTTCAAATATTGCAAACAGACACATTTCAGAAAAGTCTGTGTGTGCTTCCTCTTGCCTGACCCTGTACATCCTGATCCAGGGATCCCCCATAACCTGCAGATAACACTGGTGAAAACCACTGCGTCAGACCAGTTCCCTGGGCAGCCTGACGAGCTGGGTGAGCTCTGCTGTCTTTAATTACACCTCGCTGAGCCCATGCAACAGTTAAATGAAGCAACCTACAAACTTTGCGAAAGACCTTGTGCACAGATGCACTTCCCACTTGAGCTTTCTAAACTGTGTTACCAGCGCTCCTGTGTGAGCAGCCTTCACACACACCTTCCACAAAACTCACAGGAGCAGAGAATGAAAACGAGCAGGAATCTCGGAATCAGACCACTGAGATTAGCATGGAAGAAAGAAACTGGATAAGGCTATAAACTGTAATTTACCAAGCCTAAACCTGCCCAAAGCCTACATTTTCATCACTCTTGTTAACACAAAGATGAATAATACTTTTTTTATGGCCATCTTAAAAGTTACTAGTTAATCAGAAGTAGAAGTTTTAACAGTGGAATACATTTAAGCCACCAAACTATGAAAACCATACAATTACAAACCAAGGAAAAACAACTGTAGAACTGGAAATAAAGTTTAAAGATATTTTTAGTTACAAACCCCTGACTACAGGCAAACCTTTATATGCAATATTTGCTAATACACTGTCTTTCTTTGCACACAGTGGGAACAAGTCTCTAACAACAGCGACAAACTAAGGAACACTAAGGTGTCATTTTCAAGAGTGTTAGTTCCTTTAACTCCAATTATCAAAAAGACTGTACATATTCGAAAAAATTTAACCAACAGGAAGAGTGAGAAGGGAAAAACGCATCTTAAGACTTCCTAGTTCTAAATCAAGAAAAACTGTTCTTGGTAACATCACAACACAGCGACCTGTTGCTAAAAGTATTCCCGATACTGTTCTGGTGAAGGTGACATGCACAGACTACCGAGACCTCCCGCGGGACACGACTTAACAGCTCCTACAAGCGCAGCTTTAAATACTGCGCATAAGGCAATTTAAACGGCACTACCTTTCCCCTTGCAGGTTTTACTCCCCGGCAAGCACGCAGACCAGACGCCCTTCCACGAATACGGCCCGCTGGAGGCAGATCTGCCCGTCATGGGGCGCGGAGGAGCTCATGGCGTGTCCGCGCAGCACAGAGGGGCTCGGGGCGCGGGGGGCGCGGGCCGGGCAGTGACCG
>VYXC01003633.1:706803-720346 GCA_013397175.1 Platysteira castanea | reverse complement strand
CCCGCCCGCGGCTGCCTCCGGGGGAGGGCCCGGCCCGGCCCCGCCCGCGGAACCGGGAACCGGCCCCGCCCTTCCCGCGGAACCGGGATCCGGCCCCGCCCCACCATGGAACCGGGATCCGGCTCCTCCCGCCCGGCAGCGCCCCCGGCCCGGCAGGGCCGCCCCTCGTCCCCCGCGTCTCCAGGGCCGCCCGCCCGCTCCGCACACGCAGCTCCCCCCGCATGCCCGCAGTCCAGAGGAGCAGCCGGCCGTGCCTCACACGTGCGCACGGGGAAAGCGCTCCGCTTCCCCCGAAATAACTGTTTCTAGAAAGCTACAGATTCCATTCAAAACTCTTCTAATATATGAAAATCACTTCCTCCTATTTCAAGGATATTCCTCAGATAAGCCTTTTTCACTGTGGATCCATGAAGTCCTATTCAACAGGAATTTTCTCCATTTGTATAAAGATCATTCAATTAAGCAAAAGTATAATCTCCAGGAAAAGAAATGACCAACAGAACTAGAACAATGTGGCATACTTGATTATCCACTTGGACTACTAAAAAAAATTAGAACAGTTAAAAGATAAAGCAGTTGGAAACCAAGTCAACACGCTTGCATGATGCACACACTTTGCTCAGAAAAGCTGAGACATTACAGAACGCTGATGTAATGATGATAAAATCATGGAAGTAACAAGTTTCAGTGAAGGCAACAGAACAACACACTGAGATAAATCGTTGTGGTAACATAAAAAGTAAGGCTACAGTATCTGAGTAAAGAAAATTTCCTTTAATAATGCTTTCCTACTATTTGAAATCCAAGTCCTTTTCAAGGAAGACTTGTATCAGCACTGTAACACGTGCAAATGAAGCTCGACCACTATAAACAAAAACTGCCCATTCGATACAAGGTTTCCTTCAGTCTCACCGCCAAACGTGCAATATACAGCATCCCACCAGGTAAGAGTCAAGAAAGCTTTCAAGCAGAACACAAAAGCTGAAGAAAAACTGCACAGAAACAGCTTTTGAGAAACTAAGAGCATGTTCTGAGGTGTGTGAAACACGTCCTAGGCTGCCCCTCCTGTGGCAGAGTGTCCCCAGAGCACACCCACGGGCCCTCGGACAGGTCACAGCTACTGCTGCACGTGTGCTGTGCTGTGCTGAGGGGGCTGCACGGTGCCTCGGACAAAGCCTTTGGGACCCAGACACAGCCAAAATACTGTGAGAATGGGAAGACACAACCAATCCGCTGTATAAAAAGCTCTGCTGAGGCGCAGGCACATGGAAAGCAGTTTCCAGAAGTTGAAAAAGATGGTGTACCTCATGTGCCAGGGAATTAACAACAGTAAATAGGACTAGACTGATACTCTTTCAGCTTTCTCACCTTACCAAGGTGTTAGCTCCAGACACATTCTAGAAATCACATTTGTGCTTCGCTGGAATACAGGGCACCTTTGACAAATTCAACCTAGCACCATCCACTTCTCTCATATCAAATATCACACCTTCTCTCATATCTTCACCCATATCAAATAGATTAGTTTGAGCTTAACATTTTAGTTTGCTTTTGAAAGGGTAACTGAATATTAGTTTGGGGGAAAAAACCCACACAAAAGTTCTGTATAGTCATCTTAATGGCTGGAGCGAAAAAGTCTCACATAAGATCAAGAAAAGGACAGAAAAAAAATGATTTATCACCATTGTCTGTATGTGATGCAATGAAGTATTTTTTTCTATAACATTTCAAAACAGTGAGTTCAGGGACTTCCATTCAAAATGTACTCTTGATGCATTAGAGACACCAACAAAGTAATAAAAAAATCTTTCAATTTTTTCAACTGTACAACTGTATTTGAGAATAAGATTTTTTTACCCACAGTACTGTTAGAGAGCACTGGAAATAAGAAAAGGATGAAGTTGTGAAAAACACTGACAAGTTACTTTTTTCAAGATATGATGCAAACCAAAGAATGTCAAAACCCAAAAGCTAAATGGAAGGTTAAAAATACTCATTAAACATAAAATAGATCAGAAAAAAGCTTGCTCATATTTTTAAAGAAACTAGAATTTTTAATTTCTATTTCATTCAAAAAACATTTTAGGGCCCAAGGTTTTGCCTTTTGCAGTCTATCAGTTTCTCTTTCCCAGCTCTCAGGGGATGTTGCATCCCAAGGGCCTGGCATGGCTAGGATCAAATGCAGGCCTGGACAGACATGCGCAGCCCTGCTCACACACAGCCTCTGGACCTGCTGGCCTACTTCAGAATTTTTAGAAGACAGTTCATGACATAAATTATTAATCAACTATATAATACAATTTCTCTATACACTCTGTTTTTGACTAATGAATTACAATTTTTCCCAACCCTTCCAGACACTGTTTTCTTTGGTGCCCTTAACTATGCTATTTGTTCTTACAGACACCTCAGGGCTTCTCTTTTCCTGCATAACGAGCAAAAGATAGATCAATCTAATGTAACAGAATATTACAAAATGAGACCAAAATAAATATACAAATTTGAGGCAAGACACATGATGATTTCCTTTGCCAAAATGTCATCTGTCCAGTTGATCTTTTTTTCATATGCAATTAGAGTATTTCCTACTACCTTGCAGTTACCCAGTCTGCCTGAAACTGCAGCTGGCTTTTTTCTTGCATCTCAAGACATTCTCTACATCAGGAATGAAATCCCAATGGATTTATATACCATGGAATTGTCTTTGTGGCCACCACTGCCGTGAGCCCCCAGCCCTCAACGCCCCATGTTTCTGATGCGTCTCACACGTGTTCCCTCGTACCCCACACGATCACCAGTGGAGCCATGGCACTGCCCATCCAGACCTTCTCCGAGTTCAGCACACACCGTGTGGCAGGTGCATGCACAAACACAACCACGTAAACACCGTCAATACTGTTACACCCACCAAACTAGAGTGACCTATTTCTAACTGAACACAGAAACTTGGGTTTGGCCAGTGTTGTTTGACTGCTGCCTCATCGCTATCACTCACTATTTCTCCTGTGGAGATATGCTGGAATATTCAACATCAACCCAGGAGAGGTTTTTCCCAGCTATTAAAGATTTTCTTTCCAACAACTTTATGACGTAAAATTAAGAAGGAACAGTGTCCTATTGAAGACATACAACAATCACATCAAAATCACATTAGTAACCAACTACTATGACTGAAGTGCTCAATTTTAAATGCATCAAAGAACTTCATCAATTCCCACAAGTGAGTAACCTGTACTCCAGTCAAACACAGCTTCAACATCCAACTTTGCACAGAATACTGGAGACCATGCTGCTGTGGTACTCCAACCTTGCAAAGAAAGACAAGCTGAGGAGCAAAGCTCTGAGAAAATACCTGATAAACCCCCAAATTTCGTTCTGAAGGAGAACTATAAATGTCTGATCAATAGCCAAAACCTGAGTTTGCCAGCTTTCACATCTTATATGTAGAATGAAATTAGAAAGCAAGTTTCCTTGTAAATTCAGACCACATACAAATTATAATGCAAAACAGGACATTTATCTCGCCTGTCTTTCAAGCTTGGAAGGAAAGGAAGGAGGACAGAAAGCAAAAGCTACAGGAACTATCAAGGAAATTCCTGGAAATGTAAGCTATATTAAAACCAACTAATCAAATGTCACTGTGAAAAAAGAAAATGCAGTAATACATAAAATAAATTGGTTATAGCAACAAAATAAAAATTATTAGTATTTGGTAATCTAATGTAATAAAAGGGAGTAGAGCCACAAACTAGCTAGTGAAACTATACACAGCTGAACAAAAACATAGAGAAAAATCACTCTTTAAATAGAAATCAAAACCAAATACCTGCATTAAAAAGATCATGGACCACTTCCAAATTGGACTTGACCATTTTTTTCCTTTTTAAAAAGAAGCAAATAACTTATCTTGCTGTGACACTGCCAAATCCCACCTAGCAGAGAGGTGTGAAGATGGTGATAGAGAAACACTGCTCCAGGCTGTATCCTGTACACTCCTGCACTGCACCTGGTGGTGCTGTCTGACAAGAGCCTTCTCTTCCCTCTGTTCCCTAACTCTGTATCCCCAGTGCCAGCACCAGGAGGCAGCCACTGGCCAGAGCCCTCCTTGCCATAGGACACCCAGACCTGCCCCCGCACGGACCCTGCAGCACCATAAACCATGGGATGGACCCAAACCAGCACCTATCCCCCAGGAGCCTTCTGAGACACCAAACAGAGCGTGCCTGTCTGCATCCTGCTGTGCCCTGGGAAGAGGTCTTGAAATTACAACGGCAGAAACCATGGAATCTAAGAAAAAAAGAGAAAACTTAAAATGAAAATACAGATAACTCTATGCAAGCTAAGTAACAGGGAAAAGATATTTACTTTTAGTAATATCTAGTTTCTGTTCACTGTGCACAGAACACACTGAACTGAGCTGCATCAGAATCATCCTCCAACAATTCAGCCCAATAGTATCTATAAACACAGGGAGACAGCTACCTTTTTGAAAGTTCTAAACATACAAAGCTGAAATAAAAAGTAAGGCAGGTGTACAGAAGGATCAGCTACAGACTGAATTAGTAACAGCAGCAGCAGGAAAGAGAAAAGCAAGATATTTTTCATGCTCTAAGACATACTGCCATTCCGAAGTATCTAAACAGGAAGCACTCAATTGTTCTACAAGGCATCATAGATGGACTCTGTATACAGTTACACTCTTACTAGTATTCAAAAAAAAAAAGGGAAAAAGGAAAAAATAACCAACCCCCTGTGTAAACATTAACAGCAAATCCTACCACGTGTGACAATGTGGGGGCTGTGTCTTTCCTCAGTCTGATTTTGCAAACCCTGTACTCCTCAGTGCATGCTGTAATTGCCACGCAATATTGCATCACCATTCCTGTGTCTGTGGCAGACACGGGGAGGAGGGTGTGGCATGGAAGCACCTACCTTAAAATTCAGCAAGGCTCAACTAAAAGAAGTACCTGTACTTTGATGTGTCTTCACTTATAAAGTCTTTCTGTGATAACTATTCCAATTCGAATTCAAGACCGATTTTATGCTTAATATTTTCCCTGTATAACATAACAGTAGTAGGGAGCAGACCATCAAAATAACTAGACCTAATCAAGGAGACCTACAAATAAAGACTGCCCTACAGGGGACTGGCCGGGACACAGAAAGCCCCTCTGTAGGAAGTGGGGACAGGATGACATCCATTCACTACTTTTAGAAAGATGCCTCCATCTTGTTCATTGCTTAGGTTCGTACATACTTCCATCCTAAATAATCATTTATTCTTGGGATCCTTCATTTGTTCTGTATTCCTGTATGCAGTCCTGATGACAGTGGACCCTGTGTAAAGTCTGGCAATCTAAACTCAGGAGGGCAAATACGTAGGGGAGCACCTGGAGAATCAAGGTACTTATTCCAGAGTACAGACATTGGTGCCACAAGGTATGTCAGGTACGGATCCTACACACACCTCCAGCATCACATAACACACATTAGTGGCACTGGAAGCCTAACTTTTAACTCCTCAGAAATTATTAATTTTTTAGAACCTCTAGTACTAAACTACACAGAATCTCTAGTCAATCTGAGAGTTTTTACAAATCCAGAGGTTTTTTAAAAAATTAAATTAATCTTCAATAAGCAAGAACATTCAGAAGAATGTCCGGTAAAGATAAGGTATTTCTTTTATCACAGACACACACCACAAGGAGAATAAAACACACAACATTTAAAAGTAAAGGATCGAGTCTGTATTTTTTAAATGGAGATTTCTGCATTTTGGAAGTAAAATTTTCCTACTATGCATACTAATTCAGAAGGAAAGCTGTGGAAGTCTAAGGTGGGCCACGGGTTTTTGTATTTTGTTGATATACCGCAGGTAGAAATCAGAAAGCACTGAAGTTAGACTCTAACTAGTGTAAAGACCTTAGTAAAAGAAGTACAAAATTACAGTGGGATTTTTGCATTTCTGATGGTTCCACACTTTTCAGTACTTAATTTCTTTAAACTCCCACTTTCTGCATGCCTTGTGTTTCTAGAACCTATTCTTTGAAGCCCATGTGCCTTCATTAAAACCAGTTCTGTTTTATCTCAGTGACTTAGCTTTTCCCCACTCATCAATTCTGAATTAACTGTTTCTCTAGTATTGTTGCATGAGGATTCAATTGTCACAATAATAAATATTTTTAAATCATTATTAAAATGTTAATCGAATTCTCAAACTTGGCTACTGACAACTCTGCAGCCAAGCCTGGTTACACTGCTGCAGAGAGCAAGTTCCACAGCTTCTCATCAAACCCTCTGGTTTAAAATGTAGTATTAGCTCACAAGCAAGAGCAGCCTCCCAGAAAGCGTTCAACCTGAGCAGAGACCAGAAATGGGTGGAGCTGCTGACGCCACAGACCACCACGTTGCATGAAAAGACTGAGCATTCCTTGAAACCTTTAAAATAAAAAAAGCCAACCAAACCCACGATTAGTGGTGCTAGAGCACAAGTCTGTGGCAGGGGAGACCTGGGGTTAGTTCCTGTTTTGTCACGAGCTTCTGAGTCACCACAGGCAAGTACTTCTCTGTTTTTACAGGTTTTAAACTACCACAAGTAGCTGTGAGTCTCGCACATTAATGCAAAATGCAATGAAATGACTTGATAAGGATACCAAGTTAACCTTGTTAGACCCTATTCAAATGTACTTCAGGTTAGTAATAACTAAATATCATTACACACTAAAAGACACTGTTAAATTATTTAACATCTCAGTTTTTATAGTCAGCAGTCATCAGACTTCAATCACTGTTTACTTTAAAACTCCTGCTCACATATGGATAACTGCCCTCTACTCATTCCAGTATTTTGTACATCAAAGAGACAAATTATGGAGACATTGGCAACACCCTTCTCACTACTTCTACTGTATCTAATCTGAAGGTCCTCCTGATTTTATGAAAAGTAAAGTAACCTTTCTTTAGAAGGATCCTTGTATTACCAAAAAAAATTCCCTCAGCCTTCTTTGTGAAGTTTCAAGTACCCAGATCTTCAAGCAAGTGATTTAAATTCAGCAGAAAAAAAAAGCTCTTGGGCAAGAGATATACATGTTCTTTTACTGCCATTAAATTCTGATCAGGTACATCTCAAATGCCAAGTAAAATGCACGCACTATTTCACTTATTTGTATTGCTTGGGAATTGCTTCATGGCATACAAAATTAAAATTCTGTCATAATCACTCTGAAGTCAGGCCTGAATCTGCATCAGAAATTAAAACACAAGCTACTATAAATGGTTTGGAAATGACAGGAGTAGACGTCTTTCTGCTACTTCATGTTCTCTTTATCTGTACTTTCTAAATTCAAGGCCTATCACTGTCTTTCTCTGCAAAATATTGTCCTCTCTTCTGTTATGTATTCAAAATCAAAACTTGAATCTCTTGCAGTGCTGAATCCCAAACATCAAATCTTAGCTGTGAACCACTGTCTAAAGCACAGATGTAAAATTCAGTACTCTATAGCCTTCTTCTTTTACATGAGTAGCACAAAAATAGACTAAGTTGGAGAATCAAGCATTCGAAAAATGGGAAATAAAAAAATTTTACGTTTCATGGGCTACCTTAAGTCTACTTCCTCATATGCACATTAAAGAACAGCCTTCAATGAAATCATCTTTTTCCCTACACTCAACTCCATTAGTAGATGAGCACCTGTACATCCATGGAAGAATTATGATTGTACAAGGAAGAACAACTTTTGCTTAAACAGAACACCTTATTTTAAAACAAAACTGTTTAGGTCAGCATCTGGTTTTAATATGCAGAAAAGCGCTCTTAAAATTACTGCTTTACAGGTGCTGTTTTGGAAGGATGTCCATCTCAGCTTCTACTATGGAATGCATATGTTTTATCTGTAAAATTTCCTTTCTAATAATTAGACTTGACCCAGCACAAAGCCACACTAAAATTTCATAGTACACCATCAACATCTGCCAGCCAAATGATTCCCCAGCCACACCTGTGCAACCAGTCTCCAAATTACATCCTTAGTGCACTTGTGCAATCACACAGATATCGGCCATGAAGAGATGAACCCTACACAAATTAACTCCCAACTGTGTTGATGCCTCCATGACAAAATGGGGAAAATTCCTGTGAATGAAAGTCATTTTGTGACTCCAAAGACTTTTATATAAATACACATGCATATATATTTCAAAATAAACACTCAGAAACAAAAATATTAGTTGAGCAGAGCATTTTCACAATTTTTACAAGAAGACAACTGCACATGTGCCTTGTGAAACAAAAAGGAGCAACACTTAAAGCTCAAATATAGGCCAAAGTGATCAACTTTAGAAGAATTTATAAACTAGCTTTAGTTAAACATGAGAAGTTTCTCTTTTATACCTTAAAGTGGGGTCATATATGTACCAACACAAAAATGCAGATCAAAGCATGTTTAACATATGATTTCCAAAACAACATCAGGTAATTTAAGAAGATTAAAATATAAAACTGTAGCAGATCCATGTTGATTTAAAAAAAAAGACAGAAGGTAATGAGGTTTCCAAAAAAAATTAGAGTCCATTTTTACAGAAATGAGTTAAGGTCATTACCTTTCAAAGTACCAACATGCCATGTTTTAAAGGTTCTTAAATATTTTAATAGCACTTTTAAGAAAACTGCTCAGTTACAGTATTTCTTAAGAGCTTTCACATACCACTACAAGAAAATGGTTTATCTATAGCATGAAGAATGACCCACCAGATACAGGCTCCATGACACCAGGCTCCATGAGGATGCTGGAGTGTGATTCCACCATTTCTACAACAAAAGCAGGCTGCCACCAAAATGAGTGGCTGTGCTGTCTGCTTTTTACCCATTGGTTTTTTTTCTCTTTCAGGTAATATATTCAACAAGATCAGTTTTGCACAAGTACCTGAGCACTTCCCCTGGCACCCCAGGAAGCCACCAAACCCAAGGGGCAATGGAGGGCCCGGCCATCCCTTCTTAGCTCTAAGCCTGCCCTTACAGGGGCCTGCACCCGCAGTGACCGAGGGTGACACCTCCTGCAGCAGTGCTGAACCTCCCGCTCCCATGCTGCAAGCTGCCCTGGGAAGGGAACGGGGGAACAGTTACCCTCTCCTCACAGGTGAGGAGTTTTCAACTGAACTTGGGACTAAAACTGCTCTCTTTCACATTCACCTTGGTGGCAGCAACACTGCAAGTTAACACGGGCAGCCCAACAGAGACTGTACCTTGGATGTGCCACAGCTTGTGCAGTGCTACATCTTCTATTACTTCTCCTTTCCTAACACTGAGGTGTTAACAACAACTAAACTCATATTTTTGGAATAATGCTGACTTTTTAAAGAATCATAGGAAAAAGAAAACTTTTAAACCTCACTTCAAACTAATACCTACATCACATTTCAGCATGAAGCAACTTGTACTAAGATTTACAAAACAACTTAGAAACCTTGTATTGCAGCTGTCATCCCCTTGTAAAATATAGAAGACATAACTCTTCCTTATGAAAGATCTGCGTAACACAGAGCAAACAGAAACAAAGATAAACCTCTTAACTCGTGTACATTTCTAAGCTAAACACCAAGTCTAGAAATTTTTATGCCACTTATTTTCATGCTTTCCTTCCTGCAGTTTAACACCAAATTGTTTTAAAACACTCCTACTCCAGTTAAAACCTTTGGACAATCCATACATTAGCCAAATTTAACCAATTTCCTTTGACATACTTCATCTGAACATGTATTTCAAAGTAACTTTAAAGTGTGACATTTTATATGCTCCTTCTTAACAGCATTTAAAAAAAAAAACCTTGAAAAGTGACTATGGTCTTTCTTCAAAGACTAAATTACTTTTTGCTCTGTTCAGTACTCTGTGCAAGAATTCTGGAAAAGAACCTTAAAATACTTAAAGACTTCATGCCACTGTGCTGGTTTTGCTTTGGGTAGAGTGAATTTCCTTTGCAGTGGCTGGGACAGGGCTGTGTTTTGGGTTTGTGCTGGAAGCAGTGTTGATAAATACAGATGGTTTTGCTGTTGCTGAGCAGCGCTTGCACAGAGTCACGGCCTTTCCTGCTTCTCACACCACACCTGCAGTGGGGAGGCTGGGGGTGAACAACACTTTGGGAGGGCCAGCCAGGACAGGTGACCCCAGCTGACCAAAGGGACATTCCAGACCACCTGGCACCATGCCCAGCATGTAAAGCTGGAGGGATGTTTGAGGTGATGGCATTTGTCTCCCCAAGTAACCACCAGGCATGATGGAGCCCTGCTTTGCTGGGGATGGCTGAACACCCATGGAAGTGGTGAAAGAATTCCTTTGCTTGTGTGTGCAGCTTTTCCTTCACCTATTACACTGTCTTTATCTCAATCCACAAGGTTTTTTCACATTTACTCTTGCAATTCTCTCCTTGATCCCGCAGGTGGGGAAGTGAGAGAGATGCTGTGTGGTACTGAGCTGCCAGCTGGGGTTAAACCACCACAGCCACACAAACCACACTTCAAAGAACTTCTCTTTCACTTTTAAGGAGTGAATGAGTAATTTTTTAAGCAGTCAAAGTTATCACTACACTCTCCTTGTTTTTTCTTCATGTCCAGCAAAGTCATCAATTGTTACAAAAAGAAGATAAAAATGTGTTTCTGGATAAGGAAAACCAAAAAGGAAAACGTCAGCAACTGTCTGTAAAGCAATTTACTGCTCTTCTTATATCAATTGCCCTGGAATATATACATTGTAATTTTATAATTCATTTCCAGGTGCAAGAGGACAAATACAGATTTTATCATATAAGTAACATTTTACTTCCTCCCTGAAAACACACCCAACCTCACTTTTCATATTCAGCTTCCATAAAGAAAAACAAGTCAAAAGCAGAAGTGGACCATTTGGTTAGCTGCAATTATCTAGCACTTTATCTGATTAAAGTACTGTGGAATTACTAACCAAATCTCTCATTATTCCTATGATAACACAAAGAATCATCATTTTATACAGTCACTCAAACAGGCATATATTCATAATAGTTGTCCTGGGCATTACAGAAACACAGAATGCAGTTTGGATCAGAATTACAATCTCTCTCTCTAGTGCCACAAAACTTAGACTATTAAACGGGGCATTAATGCTGGGTTTTGTCTTCTTTTACTCCCTTATACAGTTAACAGCTGAACATACCCTGGCATGATATCAAACAACCTCAAGTCACTGACTTAGGAAGACCTTTGCTTATACGCTAAAATTTAAGTGCTAACAGCAAAATCTCAGGTAAACCTGAAATAACAGCTCATGGTAACAACACAGTATTTATGCGTAACTCCCAATTTCTAGTCCACAATGTGATACTGTACACAGAAAACACACATCAAAATTTCATTTTTATCATGACATGGAACATTTAGGAAGGGAACAGTATATACACTTTGAAAAAGAGTAACCCACTTACAACAAATTTTTCTTATTAATGGAACATTCTTATTAATGAAAACATTTTATTAAGGTAACAATAAGTCTCTGTAGTGTATTTTGTCAACGTAAAAAAAAAAAAACAACAAAAACTTCTTCTAATTTTTTCAATCACAACTAGTTTTCACTTTTAATGCTGATTTCCTTTCAAAAACCAAAGCAACATAAAAGCAAAAAATCCAGTAAAAAACATCAGCATCTACAATGTTCATGACATTTAAGACAGTAAACTTTGGAGCCGAGATCCTAAGCCTCAGGCACCATGTGATGGCTGAGATGAACTAGAGCCTGGCAGCATCCTCACGTCACTGCTGCTGCTTTCTGCAGCAGGTAGCACCAACAGCACTGACCAGGACTTCAGCTAACCACAGTCAGCAGCTGCAAACACAGTGCACACTTTGGCCTTCTGCAGAGTGGCTACATGCACTACAACTGGAGAACTGAGTTCTTTATATGTGTCAAGAATTTAAAGTATCACTGATTTACCTTGACTACTCCGCTTCAGTTTAGCTCCCAAAAATAAGACAGTCATTAAAGCAAAAAATACACCAATAATCCATTTAGCAAAACTCAGTCCAGCTTTTAAAGCTGACAGTTCAAGACTACAAGCACTATTAGAGAAGAAAAATAAAGCAATGTGATTCTAACTTCAAGTTACAAACATCGCATTTCTACTAGCAGTTGCATGCATAGTCTTCCAGAATGTTTCACCTGAAGACCACAGTTCATAAAACTCTCCTACTTGATTTCTTTGAATTTTCAGACCAAAGAGTTGCTTTTCACATGAACATGCTCATGCTCCCCTTTTCCACATTAGAGGCAGGTGTCTGACATTTGAGCAGGATTTCTTTCTCAATTTACACTAAGCAAAGAGCAGCAACTCCACTCAAACCTAACTATGAAAAGTACTCATGTTATTTAAAGTATTTATTTTCCTTACACCTACTTAGCTGGAGCCACTGAATTTCTGAGCTAACTCCTCTACTACAGTCTAATTAGACTACGGCATTAAAACCTTATCAATAGAAATGACACATTAACAGTTAAGCTACTTCATCTGGACATGCATTTCCAGGTCAAAAATGACCATCATTTCATCAGGTTCAGAATTCTTGGGTCACAACAGATTTCTAAAAGTCTATTACTGATGGATAGGTCCTACCCTTGTGCTCTCCTCTATGATTTTTCACTGCTGCAAAAAAGGCTAAGGCTATTTAAGAACATTAGTTTCCATCGAAATTAACGTAATTTCTAGCACTCAAAATACACACCTATACTTTAGGTATACTCCCCAAAGTTATTTTCTGCAACGAATTACTAGTCCAGAGAGCCATGCTTTACCCTAAAAACCTCTGTATTAGTGTAGCTATACTCCAGTAACTCAAATTTGCATGCAGTCCAGCTTGATTAAATCAGAGTTGAGAAGAGTCCCTTCCATTTTCCCTCCCCATCTGGAATGCACCGTGCTAGTCTCAGTTTAGCAGGGAGATAAACAGATAACTGAAACTATGTCCTGAGCATGGAATATCCCATGTCCTTCATGACCTAGTCCAATTAGCTATGAGCTTCCTAAAAGACACTCATCTGCCACGTTAAACAAATTAAATCACTTTATCTATTTATTTGGACTATGAGTAGGCTGCTCATTACAGAGACAAGGCAATATTCACCCAGACTGGTTGAAAAAGAGGGTGCAAAGAGAATACTGGAAAATATTGTATTAATATGAGCATAAAATAAAAGTGCTACCAGCTCACCACCGGAAAAGAAACTTGGTTCTTTTCCTGAAGAAATTCTTAGGATGCTTTGCCTTTCACTACAAACGCTGTTGTTTCCCGTCCTTTTAAAACCGTAGAGAAGGGGAAAGCACGAAGGTCTTCAGCCTTTTAATTTTTAAGAGGAAGCCGTAGCATAAGCAAGAATCTCCCTCCCTCTCACCGGAATCTCACCGGATTAGGTAAGAGACAGCAACCCTCCTGGGAATGTCAGCGACGGGCACCCAGCGGCCCATTTACCCCGGCAGCTCGTTCCTGCGGCGTCCGGGCCCGCCGGGAGCTCGCAGGGGCCAGGCCG
>VYXC01003633.1:506919-706471 GCA_013397175.1 Platysteira castanea | reverse complement strand
TCTCAGCCCGCGAGCCCCGGGCGCTGCCGCGGCCCCGCGGTCGTGGCGGCCCCTCCGTGCCCGGGAGGCCGGAGCGCCCCTGCGCTGGCAGCGGGGATCGGGCACCGCGGCATCCGCAGGCTCCGCGCCGCCGGGGCCACGCGGGGGCTGTCACAAAGGCTCGGAATTGTATTTTAAAAAATGGAAGAGCCCGCAAAGTGGCCTCTCGCAGAGAGGCCAGGAACGTCCAGCACGGGGGCATTCTGGTGGTTTTAATGGTCTGCTAAAAACAAACCCCTCCTCCAGTCTCTGTTCAAAGACTTTGCATAATTCAGGTTAGGTCCCCATCCAGCAATGCCCTAAATACAAATGCAACTTTCAGCACATAAACTGGACGAAATAAATGTAATTACCATTGTGCTTACATATGCTTTGTTGGAGTAGGACCACGCTCATCTACTGAAGCTATTCAGAGGTTTGCCAGAGGAGAGACACTGTTTATTTTATTTTCAGTAAAATATTTAAAAATATGTATTTGCTATCTTATTTCCATTTTTTGAATGACTGAAGCATTTTCTTGGCCAGTTTAATTGGTTATCCAGATGGTTCTCAATATTCTTCTCATTCCTTTTGATGACCAGTAAAGCACTTCTTTTTGTATAACATTCCTATGTTGAATCTGCCAAGTCTGCTCCTATTCAGAGAATTTTGTGATTAATTTTAAGGCAGATTCTCAGAAATACATCACTGTGGTGATGCAGTGCAATATGTACCAAATGCACACTTTAAGGATCCTCCCAAGTATAGATAGTAACAATCATTTATTGTCAAAGGATGACCAGGTACAGGAGTTTAACTTCTTTGCACATAATTTCTCCCTGCACACCTTGTAGCTACGCAGTGGTTATTAAGCCTCTTGCTTTAAGTATTCATGAGAAATGATACATATGGCAATGACTGCCAACTCGTAGTTGGGCTGACTTATTGAATACTTAAAGAGATACGATAAAGTATTATTTTTGTCCTGGACAGAAAGGACACAATCCTGAAACAGCATATTTCCAATAATACATTTCTCCCCTACCTTCGATTTTAGTACAGAGTAGGGCTAATCATTTGATGTATTTTTAAACATGCAGAGGTCTATTCAGCAGTGGAAACTTCAAAAAAAGGTAGTATCCTACAGAGAAAAAGGGAAAAAGCATCTGTAATAGTAGCAGTTAGTATTTTTAGAGATGAGAACCACAATGCTTATCAGTTCCGGCAATCTGTGTGGTTTTGTACAAAGTATCTCTGTGGTTAACACTTTGATCCTGGAAACACACACTTTTGCCAAAAAAAGACAAGTTGACAGTCTCGCAGTCCTGTATCAGATCGATGCATTGCTGGTTGGTCAGTATCAAACAACAGAGTATAAACAAACACTTGCTTTTCCGTGAGTGAAACTAGTTTCTTGGGCAGTGAAAGTAATTAAACCCAGTTTCTAATGGGCTTTTCTTCTCTGACCTTGCCACAGGAACCTCCCAACTCACTCCCATGTTCCTGCTACCCCCTGCAATGCCTCCACCTTGCCCACCTGCCTTAACCCCAGTGGCACCACAGCTCACTCATGCCTGTGACTGGAGGTGCTCCAGAGGGAACACCCCACGCAGCTGCTGTGCTTGTACCACTGCTCCCTCACCCAGCTCACACCTTCCAGCTCTTCCAGCACACCAGAGTCACCATCAGCACCACCACTTATCTCAGTTTTCCTCCACTATTCATCAGTACCTTTTGCAAGGAAGTTACAGGATCTTCAGAGTCTTTGAGACTTCGTTCCTCCCTCAAACTGGGGTGTCACTAGCCCACGGGGTGAAGAGTTAGTAGTGAGGGCTGGCTGGAACAGACCCCATGGCAATGTGGCACAGGCTTCATCACTGTAGGAAATGAGGGCTAAAAGGGCTCAAAGATGCATCATCTACTCCACGCTCCTGCTCCAAGGTAGGATCAGCTATGCCTTTGTTGTTCCTACCAGGTGTTTGTTTAAACAGCTCATAAAAGTCCTCCCACAGCAGAAATGTTTAAACCTCTTCTGATGTTTGCCTGTCCTTACCATTACATTGGTTCTCCACCTGACATTTAATCTAAATCTCCCATTATAATTCCAGCTCATTCTTGAAACACTTCCGTGAACACTGAAACACTTTTTTTCACTCCCGTTTTTGAATACTCTCCTCTTCAGTACATTGCATCAATTCCTTTCCATCTATAGATCAACACTGCAAGGCCTCTGATCGTTCTTGATTTTGCTCTCTGCATACTCTGTAACTGCTTCTTTCATTGTTTTTGACTATAGTTCTGGCAACTCGGCACAGCGCTCCATCTAAGGCCCTTTTAAATGCTGAATAATAAAGGCTTCCTCTATGGGAAGCCATAAAATTAGCAGTATCTGTTAATATAATAATTTCAAACTGGAGTCAGTAGCTTTAGCATCAAGTTTTACTAATTATTTATTCATTGACATTACTTTTGTATGCATTGTTTACTAGAAAAAGTACCTCCTGTCAGTGTAGAAGTGTGTGATACTTCCTGTCCTTGAAGTTATATGGGTATGTAGGCCTTTAGTTTAATGGCTTTAGTGTTTCCTTACTCAACAATAATGTCTGTTAAGTGTTCGGTTTCATTTTATGAAACAAAAGACTATTTTTCTCCTTTAAGTTTTAGACTGTCTCCTCATTCTTAAAAGCCCTATTATTTCACATTCATTTAGTAAAAGGGATAAACTGTTTCACACTATTTATTCGAGTTACTGTAGCATTTTACTAAGTTCATACATTATTATAGTATACATACATTTTTATGTGAAAAGTCATTGGTGATTATTTTATGTTTCTGTAAAACCCATTTTTGTTTCACGAATGAAGAAAGTATGAGCAACACATAGCAGCATTCTCTTGAGGTGAAACATGATTATCAGTGGATTAATTGGCTACCCAAATTTTGTGTCTGGATTTGATTTCTTAGGCAGAAACACTGCTTCTGATCAGTCAGACTAACACTCAGTCCTGGGAGCTAAATGCCTATGCCCTAAGCAAAGCACCCAAACATAAACTCATTTCTGAGCTTGTCTTAACACTGAAGCAAGGAAAAATACACATACTGAAGTGATTTTTCTTCTTGCAGCTTTTCAAAGTCTCTAAAAGTAATGTATTAATTTTTACCCAGTGTCCTATTCTAACTACTTTTTTATTATATATCAAAATGAGAACATCGAGCCATTAAGCTGAGTACACAGTGTCCAACAAAACACATTTATTTTTGAGACTTGCCTAAGTGAAGTACCCAAAGGTAACAGTGCACTAATTAAAAATTAGTGATTACACATATTACAGAAGGACATCTAAGATCTCTGCTGATCTCTTCATTCTGCAGTGGGATGAGTTTGGGAGTGTTAATTTATATTATTCACTGCCCTGGCTGGAAAACATCACTATTCCCAAACAGTTTATTTAGGGATCTTCTGACAGCAAGAAAGTAAAAGAATAGCATAACTACTTAAAGCAGTTCATTAAAAAAGAAACTTATTTTTTCAGAGAAACATCGATAGCTATTTCATATGTGTGCTTGAACTGCACGTTTTGCATAGTAATAAAATTCTGAGCTAACAAGAACTCCACAAAAAAGCAATTTTGGATACATTGAATACTGTCTGGTATAAACTGTTGAACTAAAACCTAACTTGTAAGATAGTAATGAACTTCTCTGAACCACATGTGATATCCCACCCTTGACCTCTACAGCCTTGTGCATGCACAGGATTGTCATCACCATTAATTTTATTGATAAATACTTCACATGACAAAAGTCTTATGGATTTTTTCCTGCAAGGCTGCCTCTAACATCTGCAGTATTCAAGCAACTCCCTTGAATTTGATTTCCACTAAAATAAAGGAACAAGCAAAACTTTCAAAAGTAAGACCTAAAGTTTCAGAAGGCAGATAGAAGCCAAATCTTAGTATTTTAAATAATAAATGTTTCATTTTGAAGCTCATGTTATGTTAGACTTGTTGGGTTTGATGGTCCTGATGTACCAGCTGAGGCCCTTGAGCTCCACCGCAATATTTGTGATCGGCTTATTTCGAGTCAATTATTACCTTGCAGTTTTAGGAGGGAAGCAAGTGACTGTATGCCAGTATGGGTGACATAATTAATGTAAATTCTGTTTTAAAACAAGCTCTGATTTTCAAGGCAGCAGGAGTACACTCTTAGCCACAGAACGAGCCAGCCCCAGTATTGTCCTCCTGAGGACCAGTATGAATCCAAGGAGAGGCTTAGGACCATCAAGTTATTTTGCAAAAACCTATAACTAGTCATTAGACAAAGTAAAATTCCAATCAGCCCTGATCTATTTTAGATTCCAGATAACTAAATTTAAAAGCCTTTAAAACCAATTAAAATCTCCTGAATCATCCAGGTCTTACTATGTAAATACGGAGTCTTCATTTAAATTCTTCTGAGTGAAAAATGAGATGTGTAATTACATAGCATTATATAGCGTTGGAGAATTTCTGTGGTCACGTAGCACGTGATACTATGTAGAAATCAGTTCATAACTACATGTCAATTCCTTAAGCCAACTACAGGATGAAAAAGCAATTTTAAAATAGTGTGGAACATATATAACTTTTCCAGTTCTGAAATTTTCATGTCTGTAAGGTTGAACAGGGGTTTTTTGATGATTTTCTTTTGGTAAGCTTCTTGGGAGGTTATGGCTGGGTGGAAGAAATTAGTCTTGTACCATGCCATGAAGAACAACAATACTGGCCAGTCATATGTAATTAGAAACAATAGAAAGTAATAAGTCATCCATTAAACAGGTTGTTTTTTGGTGGATATTTTTTTGTTGTTGTTTTGTTTTAAGTCTGGGACTATTACCAGATGGGAATTACTTTGACAGATCATCTCTGTATATAAATAATCAGGTGCCAGCTAAAGCCTAAACATTATAGAAGAGTTCTGTACCAGACTCAACACATCTTTCGTTTAATACAGAAACAAACAGCAAACAGTGTATGGAAACACCTGTGGCTGGCACAAATAAGTTAGTTTGCTGAGGTAGAGTCCCATACCAAGCACATTAAAGGTAATTTTTCTCTAAATTCTTACAGGTTGTTTCAGTATACTGTTACTCATTGTTCAGGCAAAGAGCCAACATTTTGAGCCTTCCTAAAATGAGAGACCTGTATAGGATTTAGGTATGTCTTTGTCATAAGCCTGTTTATGAAATATGCCATGAACATATTGGAGAGAAAAAGAAACAGCCATCGCTTTCCTTGCTTACAAATCCCATTTTTGCTTTTGTGAAATACCTCTGACAGAGGCCAATGGCTTCTCTTCAAGTTTTCTGATGAGAAAACATGCACTAATCCCCTTTTCTGTACTTGCAACCAATCTCCCAAGGCACATGATTAACACCTTGCTCAGATCCTGCCACGTCTACCAGCTCCTACTGGTTCTAGCTCTCTCAGTACACATAAATGTTTCATTGTTCTCCTGTTCAGCATTTACTTACTGACTGTACTCAGGCCCATGACTGAGCACAGGCACAAACATTTGCCAGAAAAGGAGCATTTTGAGAACACCTCCAAAGAAAATGGTCATGCTTCCACTCTTTCTCCTCTTTTCTTCCTCTATTCATACAAACAGGGACAAAAAGTCTCCTGGTTTTCATTTTCTGCATGAATCAGTAAGAATGGGAGCACTACCATGGGGAAGCCTGGACAAAGAAGAAAGGTTTGCATTCAGCTTTCATTGAAGGGTGATTGGAGAGTTTTGAATTTTCCTGTTGTTAGTAATTTTTCAGCAAAGTTCTCATGGTCACCAAGATACAAATGCAGCAAGATCATACAGTACAGTAAGGGTCAACTTTATTCCCATTCCTATTTCTGTTTAAAATAGGTTTTAAAAGCATTATCAATGTCAAAGACTTGTCACCAGAAATATATCAGCAAATCATGTACTGGATAAATGTAACACCTTACACTGGGTGTTTTGGGAACAGTGCAAAGTAAGGATATTTATTGTCAGGTATCCTTTGCCATTCAACATTCCTGTTAATTTTACTGGGATATAGTCCAAGCAGACACCACAGAGTGTAATGACGATTATAAAAGCGGAGTGGGTGAAGCACTGAAGAAGCTGTCTGCCTCAAAGAAATCTGATTACATTCATTATCCCTGACACTTCTGATTTACCAGAGAAGGGGGGAAATTACAAGAGATAACATTCTGGTTTTCACACCTGAGTACAGGGAAAGCTCGAGGCATTATAATGTTCTTTGATACAAATGCCTAATTCATATTGCACACATCTTTTTTCCTTCCTACTGTCATATCATTTACCATTGTGGCACTTCTGTTTCCAGCCTCCCCACAGATTGCTGGTGCTACACAGGAAAGCTTTTGAGGCACAGGCTTCTTTTTATTCAACAAGGCTGTTTGAACAGTGTTGTAAGAAAAAGGGAAAAAATAATTAAAACAGTCTGGTTTGTAACAGCACGATTAAAAAAATGTAGTATGACAAGGAAAGGTTCACTATCCTAATTAGAATGGTGACACTAACCATCGACAATGTCACCATGGTTCTCCCTGCTGAAAATGTTGGGGTTTTAGTTCCTGTTATTGCTTGTTGGTTTGGGTTTTGGGGATGGGTTTTTTTCTCTCAGTTGTCTGGAGAGGACAGCTCCCTGGCCATGGTGAAAGGCTTTTGTAAAATTATTAGACTTGATTCATTAAAGATTAGGCATTTACTCCAAAGTAAGCCCAAAACTGAATGTAAAATCTCTGAGGTAGTTATAAATAAATCCATACTTCTTTTGATTATTTTGCACATTTGCTTAAAATGAAAAGCTCTTGGGAAGATCACACATTTGCAGAGCTGCCTGAGAGAAAATTTATAGCTTGTCAGCTGCATGAAGATATCATCTTCCAAAGTATTTTTGGGTGACATGGTAACAACATTCAATAAGATATTAAACAGAAATCCTTTGCAAGCTGTGCCTGTGTTCACTGTGGTACTGCTAAAAAGTTTATTTCTCTCTAAATGGAAGAAAGCAAGTACATCATTTGAACATCTGCACAGTGAAACACACATCCTTTTTCATAATTATGGAGCAAATTCTGTCCTGGCTGGCCCAGCAGGGATGAGGAGAAGCACTGCACAGTGCATTTGTTACCACAGGGATCCTGCAGACAGGATTGGATTCCAACAGGCACACCCCAGGGAGGCACTTTAAGACATGATAAAATACTACAGCCCTGTCTGCCTGCTTGGCCTTATATGCAGTACCAGGGAAACCTGCAATAACACCATCTTCTTATTTTGAATAATATGCCACTGAAGCTATCTCATCTCAAGCAGAGATCTGCGCAGTCTCAATCTTCCCATTTCTTAATATATTTTGTAACATATGCTTCCTTAAAAATTCTGCAAAGAGTGCTAATGCAAAAATCCCTGGTTTGTCTAGAAGAGCTTAAGCTCCAGGACATGGGAATTTCTTGCTGCAGAGCTATTGTTGCTGTTGGACATCCTACACATTCAGAAAGTTTGGATGGGTGGCAGGGAAATCTACTGCCACGGCAATAAAACCAATCCTCTCTGTATGTATTCTAAACTACGCTATTCAGGGGGACAGCTCAAACAAAGTGACTCCAGTAGTTTCAACAAACATCTCCCTTTAGTCATCACATCAGAGACAATAATTTTCACAATTAATAAATTTCATCCATGAGCTTCCAATAAATGGTCCTTAGAAGAGTATTACAGTGGGAAGGTCTGGAATGTGACCTATCCTGGGAACTAACCAAAGCAGAATCTTCTCCAGCTGCACATCAAAGCAGTTGTAAAACTGCTTTTAGCAAGGAATTAGAGTTCATTCAGAAAATCCAACTGTTTTACCCTATCAAATTTCTCCTCATTTTTGACTGTACAGTTCCTACAAGGCTGTGTCCAAAGTTTTGGGGTTTTTTTTGTGGTGGGTTTTTTTTTTGAGGCAGAGATAAATTTTAGCATATTCCTGGAAAACAGGAATGAACTTCTTGATTCCAACTACTAGATCTGCCACCTCTCTCCTGGTTTCCAATTTCGACAACTTAGTATCCTTTTACAATGGCTTCTCTCTCTTCAATTGTTTTATTCCACTATCCAGGCTCAAATTTTTGAATTGGGCATTGTGTTTTTCACAGTTGCAAATCTCCCTTTTTTTTTTTTTTCCAGTTGTGAAGCCCATTAAGAAACTACTTTAAGCCATGTCCACTTCAAATTTTTCCTCCTTTTTTTAACTGGTGTTTACAATAAGCTCTCAGTTTTATTGTCACCTTCCTGATTGCTGTTTACCAATTAGACATTGGAAAGCAAAAGGGTATCTGGAGTTTCCATCAAGAAGGTACCCCCTGGGAATGAAAAACAACCCCTGGCTGCTGCATCTGCTGAATTCTAATGGAAATGAATTTAATCTAGTTAGAGGATAGACACTGGGGCTTATTAGTGCCAGAGGCCTTCTGAACTGTGTACATGCTTATCATAAATCCTCACAAACTATTTTAAATTTCATTTATCTTTGTAGCTTTCTAGTTCTGTAACTTTGTTGTAACATGGTGCTTAATGAAACCATAAAAAACCCTTCTTACTATGCAAAACCTCTTTCAACATGATTTTATGCAGTATAAACTAAAACCAGCACAAGTAGGAGCAGGGTGGTGAGGAGGTACCTGTTTATGTCAGTACCTCTCAATACATGGTCCCAGCAGCCTAAGTGTGTATCTGTCAACTCCATAGCCATATTTAAAATACTGTCCCCAAAACTCACTTACCCCAAAGAGGATGGTGACAGGACTGCATCCTGGGAAGGAGCTAAATCCTTACACATTATCAATACAAATTAAGCAGGGAGGTAATCAATTGCATCTCTTGTGCTGATGGACAAAAAAGCAACCAATTCTTGGTCTGGGCAAGACCCTTTTCTAAGCCATTCCCAGTTTTTATGTTTTTACCTTGAGTTTTGAACTGCAGTTGCAGTGACATCAAGGTGTAAAGATGTGATCTGACTTAAAACAGTTGTAACACTAAACAACTAACTAATTTCAGCCAGTAGGCAAAGAAATTCTGGTTTCTCTGCGTTTCAAATTAGTTGCTGTACAATGGGTTTTTTTTGGTTCACTAGCAGAGACTAGCTTAGACCAAGTGCTGCAATATGTATTATTACTCATACAGACAAGTTACAAGGCTAATAAAAAAAAAATACCATTTGCTGTTTTGGAGATCTGACAGATGTTATTTCCTACATCAAAAGGATTATGTTATCTACAACATAAACTATGAGTAATATATGCATTACACTATTTCAGCAGTCTACCAAATTTCATCTAGACAAGCATAACCTGGGAATGCTCTGATACGTCTCCTTTTGCACATATTTAATAAAACATTACCAATCTTCCATATTCTAGGATACCCCAAATTCAGACAATTAACACGAAAAGCAAAATAGGGCCTGAAATCCTATGTCTCTACTCCCGTCAGCAGATTCTGTGTGGCCTGGGGGAAGCTGGAATAGCTGCTGCACTTCCCAGTTGCAAATTTTGTCTTTGTGTGTGTGTTAAAATAACGACTGACACGTTTGATTTGCTTTCCTTGCAGTACCTACAAAAGGACTATGAAAAATCTAACTCTTCATGACCATAATTCATGGAACAACCCTTCTGAACAACCAAGATATTAAAATACTGATGGACACTTACCCTTCTGATGTCACAGAAGTTACCTACGAGCAAACCTCCTGACTAAGATGTACATACTCAGCCCACACTGCCCTCAGTTTTTGTGATGGAAGACTCGATTTAGTTCTTTCTACTATACAGACTGCAACTGGACACTTCTCCAAATTACAAAACACTAAAATGTATTAGGTAAAAATATGCAATTGGATTTTCAGTTGTCTTTGATCATAGATCCCTTTAGGTGGCCTTAACAGTATCAATTCCAGTTTTGCACCAGCCTAAATTACGTAGGTGATGCTTTGTTTATTAAATGCACCATGCCTATGGATCCTGATCACGTGCCAGGGCTTCAGCATGCCAGTTCTTCAATGAATGTAAAGTTAGGAGGACACTTCATGTCCTACCTGTGCTTTTGTATAGGATGGGAGAGTGAAAAGAGAATACAGACAAAAGAAAGCGGCAGGACCAAAAAAACAAACAATATAGGAAGTAGTACAGTATGTGACAGCCTGATATTTATCTTTTGTTTTGCAGGCATGACAAAAAAAAAAAAAAAAAAGAGGGACAAAAGGTTTGCTGGGGTTTGAATGAAAACAACAGTTTTGCACGTTTGCAAAACCCTCATTCGAAGCATGAGGAGGGGCTTAAGAAAAACATGAACATTTGAATTGAGTAACTAAAAAGGCATCGATCCTATTGTGTTGAGTTTATTGGAAAAAGGATTTAACCACTCAGTACCACTGAGAGTTGACAGACATTAACAGAGGGGCTGTGAAGGAGCATGGTTTGTTTGCTTGGTGCAATATGCAGAACAGAAGCATATGATTCTCAGAAAGGGATCATGTTCTCAAAGTCACTGTCTGGGAAGAAAATCCCAATTTTAGCAAGACAGGCATCAGCAGACAGAAGTATCAGAATGTTCATACATATGAACATTTACTATGTTCATCCATGTTCATTTACTGTGAAGCACGGATATAGAATCTTGGAAATACAGCTTTTTTTTTTTTTTTTTTTCCTCCTGACCTACTGTATTTGTTGAGAAGTCCTGAATTATAGTACTAAGAATCAACCCTCAGCGTGGTTTTGGAAAACATTTCACATTTGACAGCTACAAGTTCAAACAGAAGAATCCCCTGGCATCACCACTGGCTTACACGCAGATTCACTTACACACTTTCCATTTTTCATGAGGTGCCCACATCAGCCACATAACATCACTTCCACAGAAACCTTACTGGGTCTTCTCCAGTATTTTTTACTAAGATAAGGCTTCTGTTTCCTCTGGGTTCTACCATTTCCTCTTTGTTACTTTCTATCCAGAAGCACAGAAGAATATCTGCTGCCTTCATTGTATTTCTTTGCGGGCTGGAAGGAGGAATTTTCATGCTTGGTGTACGAAAGACCTTCCTTAAGAGAGACCCGTTTTAGCAGGAAGATCTCTCTGGTTTGGGAAGAGATTAGGCTAGTTCTTCTGGTGTATCTCTGGCCTCATGAAGAAACTGTGAGGCCTTGCCCATTTCCAGAAAGTCTCAGCCTGAGTCTCATCTTTTAAAAAGCAGACCTTCATATGCCTCATACTTCTGTATAAACAGAGTTAAATACATGAAGAATGTATGTAACTTATAAAAGCTTATAAAACTTATAACAGGCCACCAAATTCCCATGCTATTAGAATTATGTGAATGGCAGGAAAGGTTTGCACCCTGTTTGTGCTGTGGGAGCACAGCCCTTTACTGTCTACACACCAGGCAAGCCGAAAGATCTGGGGACTGAGCATGAAGAGCTGAGCTATAGCCAGCTGGATCTCCCAGGCTAATTTATTCAATGCATTTAAAATTAATACTTTTGTCCCTCTGATGGTAGTGCACTGGTAGAGAAAAAGCTGCATGGATACTCTGCATCCTATTTACAATTTCATGGAGGGAGTGGAAACCATTGCCATAATTCTTTTGTACATATCTGCCAGCATTCTGAGCTGTAACTCACGAAAAATCTCCCATAGGTCTCAATAGTTGGCAGAGGAGGGCAGAAAGTGTTAAGCTATTTTACAATTTTCCTCAATAGTTTTGGGCATTGACCCTGTTTGTCCTCCATCAACACAGGTGCAATTTGTCAGGCATCAGATCTTCAAGGAACTCCCCTGGTACTTCTTGAGAGTCCTCCAGAAAAATTGAATTGTATTATATTTCTTTAGTGAAACATGGGCAAGGTGACTGCTTCAAACCATATCCATTTTCTGGAGAATTTCTAACAAAGCCTGTGTTAGAGTCTCCATAGCTTTAGTGATTTGGGCCTAACAGGCAGATTAATTGCACAGGCCTTTGAATTTCTCAACTGGAAAGAGAGATTGCTACCTGTAATTTAATTGATTAACTGTGCACATACCCTTAATTCTCTACAGGAATGAACTAAAGGGTAAGAAAGGGAATAATATAATTTAAAGCCATACGTTTAAGTGGCTATGAATTAACTAGCTCAGTTACTGCATAATCCATCATATTTTTCTTCTCTTCCTCAGCATTTTACTGAAGAGCCTGGCTAAATAAAAGGGAAACATGGAGAACTTGTGAAGAAATAGAAAGGATCATTGATACATATATCTGGATATCACTGCAGGAATTGAAAATCATCAACAACATCCAGGCATTCACTTTACCTGAGTAACCTTAATATGGCACGTTCCAGTTTGGAGACTTGTGTATGAGAATCTACACAAAAGGGACTTTCTAAACTGAAGCAAGACATGCTACAGGACAGAATAGAGAGAGTGCCTGGTCTAAGACCTCTGTTCAAGGTGATGCAAATCTGCATGAGGTTCATCTCTTGAGGAACAGAGAGCAGTGAGAGCACCTCTTGCCTAGAGTATAACTTAAACAGGAAAGTAATACCTTTAAAAACAAAACTGAAGAACTTACAAATGATTAAATAATAAGGTTTTGGACTTCATATAACCTGAATGCGGTCTCCTTTCCAGTGACCACAATCTAATTTTATCCACAGTAAGATCTGAAATAATTTAATTATTAGAGATGTAAAATATACTGCACATCTGCAAATTAATAATGGGTGATGGAGGGAATGTTTTTATAAAGCTCACACAGGAAGATGAGATTATGGTAAATGTAATCACTTCCCACTCTAGTGAACAGATTCTCCATTTTAACAGATCCAGAGTTTTCTGATTCCATTGTAGAACAGTGGAACAGCTCACAATACAAATGAGTAACTTCTTGGGTAACAGCTCAGTGATGTTTCAGAGAGCACGTCTGTCATACCAACAGATTCATCCCACACACGATAGCCATAACATAAATCTTTAAATGTAAATCAGAGATTTCCCATACAGGAACAAAAGGCTTCCTCTCTTAAGCCTTCAAGGGAGCGTGGGGGCAGCATCTATCCCAACAAAGACTTTGCAAGCATTATATTCCTTGCTATCCTCTTTATTTAACTGTCTGCATTGATTTGTTATAATCAACATCCTTCTCTCTCTCTCAGTAGTCAAGTGAGATGTGAACATCTCATATCCTGTAATTAATATATCGCTCTATAGTAAGAATTTATAAGATTGCTAATGTTTTTATTACAATCCAGAGTACAAAAAATGCCTGCAAGTGAACTTGCTTTGCCCATCTCTTATCAAAATCTCTGAATCACTTCTCATAGTTCTGATTTCCCCCCAAAATACAACTTGTATGTCTCCTGTATTTTTCCAACATTCTTTTCTCAAGGGGCAGGGGCGTCAAGGGTTCAAACTGTAAGCCAGGATAGATTCAAGTCTGCCATGCAGTAACACCTAATCTCACAGCATCGTACAAAGCAGAACTATTCAGCTGTGTTCTGATACAGATAACCTTTCCCATTGTTTCCCACAGAAAGTACAAGGGTTTGTTTAACCCAAGTATAACAATATCAAAAGAGTTTCTCTACATTTTACATGTCAGACTGAAGAATATCGAAATAATAACAATAAAAATGTTCAAGATAAAAGGTAATTTAGTTTTAAAATGTTTTTCATGTACTTTGACATGATCTAGGAAACTAACCATAATAAAAGAGCTAAATAGGTTTATTTACACAGTCATATGCTGCCAACAAGTGTTGGATATGAAGGCCAGAAGTCAAGTTCCAATCTTCTGAGTCAAATCCACAATGGAAAACAATGTCACCACTTCACATTTTCTGGAAACATTGTCTGTCATTTTTGCAACCCATTTGTCAGCACTCCATCAAGCTCCTGCCACACCATAATGAACTGCTAGCTACCTCAGATTATACACTATTATTTATGTAAGATCTTGCACTATTTGTCTAGGTATTTTTGAAGCCTCATTAGCAAAGATTACATCATTAGTAAAGATCTAGCCCTGGCAAGGCTAGGTCCATTAAGAAAGAAGAGCTGAGCTGTTACACTATACAGTAATTTGCAAGTTATATTAGCTATACTTCTACACTTAATACAACTAAGGCTGGATATTTCAGTGCTATGACAAGAAAACTGATTACCAACAAACATGCACTCTATGAGCAGTGAAACCAGTCAAGTCCCGCCTCTGGACTGGATTTGAATTTATGCACTTGTGCCATCTGATCACTTACTGTCACTAATACAAATAGAGAAAATCCCACCTTCACCACTTCACTAGAAACTGGACAGTGGTGAGAAAGCTGACAGCTTGAGCAGCAGGTGAAAGAGGACAGGATCTTATAAAACTCATTCAACTGGAAAGAGAAGCAGAGTAAGTATCAAGTCCTAATCTAGGTTATTACACCATCAAGATATTGTATTGTGAATCAGGATTTAAGAAGAGCAATGGTATTTATCAGTCTGGATATTAAATACTTTCTAGCAAGTATGAAGACAATAGAAGCTGAAAGTTAGTTATGAGATTGAACACGTTAACATAAAATGCTTCATAAGTAAATATATTCAATACATTCTGCTCGTATCACTAACTGCAGACAGCTGTATAATGTGATACACACAGGATAAAAATGAGAATGATGAGAATGCCTGCTATCTTTAACACACTGTGCTTCTACAGGCCACTGCAGAGGAAGCTTAAAGCCTAGCGTTCACTTAGATTTATTTTTCAGACATTTTAGGATTTCCACATGTTGCCAGAGCACCTTTAATTTCTCTTGAAATATTTATGCCAACTGTACTGCGTTATGGTTTCCACCATTCTTCCCCCGCTGGCATTGCACTCCCCTCAGAGAACCTGAGCTTAGCATGCTGCAGCCATTAAACTTATCTTGACCCGTGCCACAGGCCAGAAAAGCCAAATACACAGGCTGCTCTAACTTCTTTATGCTCAGCCTGTGTAGAAGGTCAGTATGCAGAGGATGGGTGGGGCAAAGCCCACTGACACGGGCAGAAATGTTATGCAGGTGCACAGGGATGGAAGTTTGCACAGGAAGTTGCAATTCCAGTTCATGTATCAGGGAAAGGTCACACACAGCAGAAGTCCCTACCAGTGGTTTGGTTGACCCTAAGGAATAGGCTGGTTAAAAGATGGTGGAACCACACCTACTTCCTTCCTCCACTTTGCTTTCAAGAGCACATAGTGCAGGAACAGAGAGAACCTGGGCATTGGGATCACTTGTGTGTCAGCATGGCCACACACACCAAGCTGCATCCTGCTTTAAGCTAAATTCTGTCTCAAATCACAGCAAAGCTCTGCCCATCCCACTCACCATCTTGTCTGAGTACATCCTACCCTATACATTTTACCTTCAGAACTTTAAAATTCTTTATTTCAGCCACCTTCCTTCTCCTTGGCATTTTTTCCAGGGAACATCAGTACAAAAAAGGGTTATTTATATGATGCCTAATAAATAGCATATAACATTAGGGTTCTTCCCAATACATTCTTTCTCAGGAATTGATAGATATCCTTTTATTTCTCTTTTTGCAGAACTGCAGAATAGGTCCTGCCCTCTCTAGTATATGTATTTATTAATATTTCCTTTTGAACTCACATACTCAGGAGGGAGTTTCCCAAAGGAAGGCTTTCCAAATAGTTTTCCATGTCAACTTATGACCCTGAAGCAAACTACTTGACATGCCAGTATCTTCCAAGGGTGACATATCTATTCCCCTGATATATGAGCACCTTGAACTCAATGTCATGTAGTCCAAATTGCAGAGGTAACTAGATCATGATGCAATTCTGCTGATTTACTGGGATTGCATAGAAGGGTATTTGGTTTATGGAACTCAGTGATGTTTTCATCTCTATTTTGAAAGTGGACTGAAGCAAGAGAACCCCCCAAGACTGCCTGATTAGTTCCATGTCTTTTCCCCCACTGCCAGTACTCTGAGAGATGTTAAGATTTAAAAGCAAAAACCTGCAGCATGCCATGTAGATACTACCCCTACAAAGGGATATATTTCTTAAACTCTTACTTGTAATACTACTGCCATCTTCTAAATACCTGCTTTACTCTGAAATGATGACCCTTTCCTCCTCCTCCTGTTTCTACCCCATACTGACTTCCTAAGCTACATAGACAAGGACAGAGTATAATTACAGTACAGGTGGTAGAATCTAGCCTTTTATATATACAGCACTAATGGATAACAGCAATATTCAGTAATATCATCTCCTGAGGAATTCAGTAGCACACTTGCAGGCTCACCAAAGTCAGTGAACAAGTAGGAAAACAGCATTTGTCCCATAGCAGAAATGTCCCCACTATGCATAATCAAACATTCTTCCAAGAGCTACTCAGTTTTCTCCAAATAAACTTTAGAAGGATTTTCTGGTTCTCCAGAAGTCTTACAGATACTGTACAAAACTTTCCCTACTGCCAAGTGGTAGAAAAGATGAAGAAAATTCTTACACCAGAGAAGAATTAAAAGGAGTGCTTTATAGGAGGGAAGTAGAAGCCATTAATCTTTCATTTCAGAAAGCAAAAGCTATAATGGCATGGACTTGCAAAAATTTTTCCCCTCTAGCATGAATTGTAAACATAATGCAGTCAGCGGGGAAGGACCATCAGTATCCCAGCTTTGCTTGTCACAGCAGTAGAGGAAATAACTGATTTTGACTGGTGAGTGGATAAAACTAGGAGCACAGGGATCAGAATGCAGAATTTCATTTCCTTTGTATTCACTTTAATTTTTTGAATTAAGTCTCTGCTGCAGCAACAGTTAAAAACATTGTTGAGATTAAATTTAGGAAGAGAAGTGTGTATGTGCATATTTATATTTCTGAGGAATTTTCATGGGGTAATATAAAACAGCTGAAAGTGGGAATTTCTGTGTGAGGCACACATTCCTATCATTGGTGGTTAAAAACTCAAATCTCATCTGGTCTTTCCTCTGCTGAATTCAAAACACTGTCACTGATGACCCCACTGTTCCTCACCATGGACCAAAAGTCACACACAAATAGGGTTTTAACACGCTCTGCTGGCCAGGTCAAACCCTTTGCAAAAGCATTATGGTATTAGCCTGTCAATTGTTCCTGTATTATTTGTTCAATTTCTGTTAATGCTGCATGAGTACAGAGAAGGGAGAGGACAAGGAAGTGTGACCAGAGCTGGTGCATCTGGAGCCCCTCATTTTCACAGAAACTCTAGAAATATTTAAGCTTTTATATGAAAGACATGCTACCTTGTGACAAAACCACCAAATGCAGCAGCTTTGCTCACTCACAGAAACAGAACTTGGGTCCAATCCCCTGCTCAATTCGATCTGGTGGAGCTGGGCTTTATCCTGTCCAGTTCTCCAAGGACAAAGACCCCACGACTTCTCAGTCATCTGCTCCAGTGTTTCAGCACCCTCGGAGTGAAAACATTTCCTATGTAACTAAAATTTACTGTGATCCAGGTTACAAGCTTTGTCTCTCATCCTATGGCTCTGCACCCCTGGGAAGAGTCACCCTCTGCTCCTATTAAACAGATGAAGGAAGCAATAAGGCTTCCCCTTCTCCAGGCTCAAAAACCCAAGTTCTCTCAGCCTCTCCTTGCATACCATGTACTTCAATCCCATGGTTATCTTAGTGGTCTTTTGCTGAATTAATTTCAATATGAAAATGTCTTTCTGATGCTAGAGAGCCATTAAGAACTGCTCATGTACCAGACAGATGCATCTCAGTTAAATGATTGTAAAGGTTTGAAACTCTTTCAAAAGTAACCATAAAATATTTTACAAGTGGATCATAAACTGTCATTCTTTTGCATTTCATCTGCTCCATATTGCACAAAGCTTTTACACACTACAATATACATGATTTAATATATATCAATACCAGAAGCTGTCAAACTTCTGTTTTCTGAAGTTTTTCTGCTGGAATTAGGAACTGGAAACTAGGACACTTCCTGCGTAAGCTTTACCTTCACTCACAGCACAAAGAAATATTAACAAGGACATTGGGACTTTGAAAAGTGTCACAGCTTCACTGTCCTAGATTTGAAAGGAAATAGCAATGCAGTGTCTGCTACATCGAGACTGACTCCTGGGAGCCAGAGGGAAAGCAGATGAAAAGCAAGTTTTTTTTTTTAATGACAGCACAGGTTTCTAAATTTAAACCTCCAAACAGAGAGATCTTGCAAAGATCTTAAAGTGATACCTTAACCCACTTTTAGAAACAATGATTTTTTTCAAAGTGCTAGTCATATATAGAAAAATAACAGCATAGGGATTTCGTCACCTCAAAAATACATAAGAGGATAGAGGATAATCAAGGTTTCTGTGCTTCAAAAAGAAAGTTGGTGCAAAGATCAGCCTTCTCTGGGTTAATATTGACAAAAGCCAAACGAACCAAACTTTCTCCTGCTCCCAGCAAACCTGGCAGAGCACAGTTCCAAAGGGGCACGTGCCAGCAGAGGGAGAGAGGCTGCACCAGCCTCACGTGAGCAAGCGGCTGCAGCAAACAATGCTTCAGCCCAAGAAAACACGGCACAGATCCCCGTGTAATCCTGCACCTGCATCTGTCTGAGACTAGCAGAATGCCTGACATTTTCTCCAGTTGATTTCCTACAGCGCTCGGAGTATCTCCATAGCTCCAGCAGCCAGCCAGGTCACACACAATAAATAAATCAGGAGCCTGCTAAAACGTGCACTCAGCCAGAAATAGAGCTTTCAGACAGTTTTGTGGGTTTCTTTGTTTTGGGGGTTTTTAACCAACGGCTATCTGGAGGCAAACTGGGGACTGAAGACCTCTCCTAAATATCCCATATCAAATTGATGACTAGATTGCTCTGGTATACTAGCCTGCATTGAACACAAGCCACACAGTCTTTGACCTCATTTAAGCTACTGAAAAAACAGAGACACAAAAATGGCAGTGAAAAACATAATTAAAATTAGACGCTGAGCTATTCAGACATCATGTGCTAAATACTGTTTTATTAACTGTCAGGGAGGGAGTGCTGGAATCAGGAAGTTCCATAAGACCTGAAAATGACAGTGGCTTGTGTAGTGAGAAGGAAGTGAGAACTAATCCAGTGAGCTCCTCAGTCTGTCTGTGGGCAACAAAATTCTTCATGTTTGCTTTTTGCAGGATTCTGCTCAGAGTTTAAGCTCACAGGTAAGATTCCCAGCCCCTGGAAGGGCACCAAGGCTACAAATTTATAGTGACGAGACTCACAGGCCTCCTGCAAACTCCTTATATGAAAAGCTACAGCTTGGGTAGAAGCAACTGACCTTTGTTGAAAGTCAAAGCAGTGTAAACAGAAGTGTTGTCTTTCCATAACAAGTGCTTGCATGACTCGGGCAATCCCCTGAACTGAGGAATTCAAGTACCTTTACAAAATACAGGGAAGCAAGACTATAGCTGGAAATGACTTGACTTGCAAAGAATCTCTGGCCGTTGGTTCTTTTTCCATTTGTACTTAAGAAAACAATCAGAAAGGTTGTAATTTACACCATTTTGTGCAGTGGTTCAAGAACAACCAGCTCTTCTGATTTTCTTTGTCACCAATAACGTTGTAGAGTTTTCTGCCATGGTACTGCCAGGCAGCTGTCACATTCAGATCTCACTATTGTAGCAGTCGGTGTTGTTTTGTTTAGCTTATAGTCAGTGCTTGTTTGCATTCTCATTTTCTACCCTTAACTTCTGGGAAATAAAACCTTAGTGGCATATATAGTGTTCCAGACTTCTGCTATGGATGCTGATCAATATGATTGGTGGAGCTTCATATCATGGGAAAATTAGTGAGAAAAGGGGTACACTGCTTTGGAAACTTAGCTCATTGTAGCTCTGAAAAACCTGAAAAAGGCTTAGAAATAAAAATACTGAAATGAATTCACAGGAGGAAATGGGCAGGGAAGAATCTGTTCCTTTTCAATACAACATTTAGGAAGAGACAAAATAAATACAGCACAATCTCAGTCATTTAGATGCCAAAAAAAAGGAGCAACTATGTTTAAAATAAGTGATTTATTATGGTTTATATAGTCCATGTAGGCACCCACATCCCCCTCCAAGGACCTGGATACCAAAGTTTCATGGACCTTCACCTACTACAAACTGGGAAGGAGGCCAAGAACAACCTTCCCACTTGCTTTGATGGCTGTGCTTTCTATCAAGCCATGAAAAATTGCAGTCAAAAAGTGAATGTATTTCTATGCTTCAAAAATCTGGACTGATTATTTTTGTAAACAAAAACTCAAGGAAAACTCCTCATAAGATCCACGGCAAGGGATACTCATACAGTTGATGCACATGGAGTGGGTATTGTACCCATGTTCTGGGTATAGCAATATTTTATGGTATAGCAATATGCACACCCATATTGCTATACCATAAAATCTTTAAAGATATTGTTAAAAACCCAATATGAAGCCCTTTGGATTAATATTTAGTGTTTGATTTCTGAGCATTTTCATATTTTCTCTTTATTGCCAGTTAGAAAATATTCCACAATTCCCCCTAACGTTGGAACTTTTGAAGTGAAAGTGAGACAGCACATCTGAGCAAGTGTGTCAGAGGCTGGCCTGATCCATCAGCGGGCTCTGAAGGATCCCTCTGGCCTTCTGAGATAGTTCAGGCGCAGGGTCTTAGGACCACACCTATAGCATTTAGTATTTAGAAGGACTGTGAAATGTATACTGCTTCAAATTATTATAACTTTTATGTAGATTTAACAGAGAACATAGTTTATCTGTGCCTTATGAATGGGAAGCCAGAGTAGAAGTGAAATATCTTAAATCATCACAATGACAATGGGCATTTATGCTTTGACAACTGGCTAATGCCAAAAATGCAGTTCCAAACCCCAGGGGAAGTAGGTGAGAGCGTGCAGGATTTGAGCCCCGAGCCTAAGCAGCTGCACTGTACGAACTGCACACCACACAAGGATGGAACAGTGCTTAATCAAACCTGAGCTAACACTTTCCACAACTGGAAAATTTACAGAGTTAATCTTTATAACCTGTAAGATATTGGCATGTGGGGATTTTAGAAATTGAAATGCAATTATTTGATTTCCTTAACACAAAGTACTGCAAAACTGCAAGGAATCGGGGTAGAAAATTTATGCTCAAAGCCAGAGAAGGTGAATGCAGGCTGGAGTGCATGTGCTCAGTTAGAGCTCTCTCCACCCACCTCCTTGTTCCCCCAAAGGCTTTTACTACACATGGGAACAGCTTCCCACGTTGTTTATAAATTGCAAAATAAATATGACTTGACCATGCAACCTAAATTCAATCAAGAAGGCCCATCCCTTTGAAGTTACAGCTTTATCTCAGGAATTAAATTTGTTCACTAACTAATCAACAATATTGATGTCTTTCATGGTTACTAATGCTCGTAGACAAAACCATAACTATTTTGGTTATCATGGGATTTTTTTTTTCATGGATTCATGACAGTGTTGCTGTTTGATACAGTATTTGGTACCTCAAAAGGAGATGCTTGGTACTTCTTTGGTTTGGTCGTAAAGGTCCAAATTTATTAACTCTTGAAGAATATAAATCAGATATTTGTGGAAGGCTAGCAAAGCAGCTCAACATATTTCTGTTATGATATCAAATGGCAAAACCCAAAAATCAATTCAGAGTGAAAACTTCCATTACTCTGAATAAGAAATTATTTTACTGACATATCTGCAAAGTGATTCCTGAAAAGGTTTTGTACACTCCTCTTGCAAATCCTATGATTAGTACACTACAGCAGCACATGAACTTGAATTTAATTTTCAATTTTTTTCTTATGATTCTTAGTATTAAAGGGCACTTACTGGGTCTCAATCAGTTGGATTGATGGTAATTTTTGTCTCATAAGAGTAATGCAAACGAAGTATTAAAACCTCCAGACACCTATTGCAGTGCATTGGAGAGAGGCCAGCTTTCACTCACAATGTTCTTTGACCAAATTGAATCCATATGTTTACATGGAATAAAATATTACAAATGTCTCCCAGGGGCGGCCAATCATTATTGAGTGCTTTAATAACCTAAACCAAAAATTCTTTAAGGTGACAACTAACCTTTAGCCAGAAAGATACTTTTTTTTTATTTTACTTTTTTTTTTGTAATAATGCAAGGTGTATTATCCTAATTTAATTCCAAGTTGTCATCAACAAAGTACTTATCTGGGATAATTCTGAGAAAGCTGTACAACAAACCATTTGTGAAAGCAGTAATAATTTAGTTCTAAACATATGGTTCCAATTTCGTTTTTCCTTTCCTCCCCCATAAATGTAACTTAGTTGTTGTAGTTTTATTTTTGCAACACATAAATCTGATATCTCTGAGAGAGAGATCTAGACATAAAAGAAAAGCTATATTTACATTTTAAAACTGCTTCAGTTGCCCACCATTTTGTCCCCATAACAATTGAGCCCTATTCAACAGGGTACCAGCTCTTGGAGTTTAAATTCATAGAGAGGCTACTATTTAACAGGAAATTCCTGGAAAGACATTTTGTCTTTACGTTTCTTGGGAAAATTACCTGACGCTGTCTAAACAGAGTTTACTTGTGTCTGCAGCTTGTACACATACAAAGCTAAACTCTAGATTTCACAGAAATCAGTGTGAAGTTGACCTGTGAGAACTCAACAGCAGGTCAAGAAACCAATATTAATTTTCAATATATTCAAGCATACAGCAAGGTAGTGTGAGATTCCCACTTGGAATTCAGCTTCCTTCTTGATTTACTTTCTTAGGAACTTGCAACATGCAGAAAGTAAACTTATTGTCCATTTCGGCCCTAGAAAGTATTTTGATGATTCAAAATGTATATTAAATATTCTTACAGGTTTTATTTTTATTTCCATTTCTTAAATGCACTTACCAACTTGTATCCGCCCTGGTCCAAATACAGGCCAGGTTCCTGTCCTTGAAGGCTGAGAAGGCCCTTTCCTCTCCTATGCAGAATTCTTATCCTGAAGTGCCACAGGCTGTTTAGCCAGGAAAACTCCTTCATTTCTAGGATTCCATGCACAAATTTCTTCCTTCCTCAAAACTCTCTGACAAAGCTCATCCCCCTTCTCTGTCTCAGCCATTGCAACCATTTTGCATGCAAGGGATCTCCTGCCTCCCCATTTACCAGGCATGTTTACCACATAAAAGTGGTAGAAAGTGGCTTTATCACTGAGTAGAAGCATGTCCCAGAGACTTCAAGAAAAAGTAGTCTCGTAACCAGGAAAGCTGTTTACATTGCATGTCTGTTAAAATGCAATATATAGATAGAAAAGCTGAAATTCTGCCTGAGCCACAGACGTTTCTGGAGCATCTTCGTCTGTCCATGAATGCTGTGAGGAGCTACTACTAAGTTCAACGAATGCTCAATGACATCCGACTGGAGAGTTTTACCATCCTGTTTTATACTTCCCTAAAACAAGAGACGGAAATATCTGGGACTTGTTAAAGGCTTTCAGTGCATTTGTCACATGAAGAGACAATGCAACATGCGAAAATGCATCAGCTAAGGCTCTTAAGTACTATCCACAGAGAAATACTTGTGGGGCTAACCCACCAGACATGTGAAGACCAAGCCAACACAAACACAGATGGTGAAGCCCTTTTCAGACCCTATCTGGTGTCAAAGGCAGGAGAAGGTATCATATTAATTTTGCAACCTAGAAGTATGTGAGGAATCCAAATTCCTCGATCTCCTTTGCAACAGCATTTAAGCACGCTAAAACAGGCAATGATGAAAGAGGCAGACTTTCTAGTCTTGCTTTTGGGTTTGCTACCAAGGACTTCCTTCAGAACCCTCCCAGGGTAAGAGGCTGACAAACCTGCTGGCCCACAGACACACACATGGCTGCTCCCTCCTCTTCTACTTGAATTTCATATCAGTTACTGAAATGAGATACTGAGCATGTCAACACAAAAATGTCCAGTGTTATACTAACATGGAAAAGATGACACAGAGAGGATTCTTCCCTTCTCTACACTGACGGGTGGTGTCGCCCAAAATATTCCACGTTTATACCATTTGGAGAACAAGATGTAGGCCTACATTTTATTTTGAAGCCAGACTTGTGACACTTACTGGCTGACAGAAAAGCAGCAGCTTCCAGGAAGGTATTCTGACACTACAGAGAGACCTGCAGTACACAGATCTATAAAAACTGGATTACAGTTCACTCCTTCCAGGCCCCTCTCCTCCCTTGAGGATCCTAGCCCATTAGTTTAAGGGGGTTATGCACTCAGGTTCCCACTGTATTTCCATGGAAGCTTCTAGTTATTTTAGACCTGTTACAAAACTGTAGTCAGAGACAGATAATACCATTCCTTTTAAACTGCAGCTATTGCTTGCTTCCAAATTATCAAATCTGGTTTCAAATACCATATCTTTTAAATAAAGTAACAGGTTCTGTCCTATCATTTTCCCCCAATAGTTTCACATTGTAAAGCAATCAAAGGAAGGGTGCTTAAAGCACAAGGCATCCATGCCAAACCTCGGTGTTTAATTAATTTTCATTCATATTTCGTTCCAGAGAATAGTTTATAGCATCTTTGAAGTGTTTCACTTCGGGACTTAGTTAACAGACTGAGAGATGCAAAGGAATAAGGTACTGACTATACTTAGGGTCTGCAAGTGCTACAGAATAAAAGTAACAGGATTGTAGCACACACATACCTGCACTTTCACACGTGAAAAATTTTTACAGCTACTCACAACTGAACTGCAAATACGTAATAAATTGTAAAAAGGGCAAAGCAGACAATTTCTGACTTTGCTAGTAATGACACTCATCTATATGACAGACAAAAAGCTGTTGGAATTAAAGTATTCACCTATGATCTGACATCTGTGCTTTTGCTGAGACACATCATATAACATTTATATCTTCTGTTGATTCTGGATTTGTCTATATTTATGCAGGTGCTTTAGCAGGAAAAAGAACTTAATCTTTTTAGACCAAAATATCTTATCCTGACCATTAATTCTTGGTACCTTTAATCCTGAGGGAGACAAGAAAAGAGCTTAATTTAGCTTTTCAGTATAGGTAAGTATTTGCAGCCTGTAAACAAAACAAGAGCAGTAAATGATCCAGTAATTTTAAAGTAATCTTTAAGGAACAGACATTAAACAAAATTCCTGATCACTTCAGAGGTTCTTGGTCTGTCCAAATAGGAAAAAAGGAATTCCCAGCCATCCTATCACTGTGGGCTCAGGCCACAGCAATTAACCAGCAAGGGTGACCAAGGGCCAGCCCCTGAATCTGTGGCCTGGTCTGCCTTAGTTTGCTTGGACAGACCAAAACCCAGTCTATTTTCTTTCCCCCTGTAGCCTGTATTTTCTTTTACATATTTTAGGACATTTTCAGTCAGCTCAGACATCCTCCTCCTGCCATAGAAATTTAGTTCACAAAAAAAGCAACAGTTGGTAGCCTCCTCCTTAGACTGCACTTGAAAACATTCTTGTAGCTGTAAACTTCTGCATTCCTGTTAGCTGGAGCTCTTTTGGGCTTATTGTTATGCCTAGTACTTCTCGGAGAGCATATTTTCCAGCTGTCACTAAGGAAAAATATCTGGAGGTTAGACCATCCAGCAGTGTTTTCACTACCACACAGAAACTAGGGGAAAAAAGCAAAGAACTTATTAAAAAAAGAAAAAAAAAAGAAAAAAAAAAAAGAGGCAGAATTGGGCACACACTTGCACACAAATTAAATATGAAAATGCTGATACCACCAGAAAATCAACTTTACCACTAGGACCCTTAGGCTTAGATAAAAATGAAGAATATCAGATTGATTTGGCTGTTAAACCAAAAGTTCTGATTTCCAGAATGGTTTGCAATCTTTGCTGGGTGAAATCCTGAAACAGCCAAAACAGCTGTGATTTTTCTGAGGACCTCTTAGCTTATTTGCTCTGTGTTCATCTACCGTGACAGTGTCTAAATATTTTCTGTGTTAGAATTAGTAAAGTCCAAAGCATATTCCATAAAAACCTTTGCCATGTCTCTGTCTTGAGAAACCAAATGTTTGAGACACCTTTACCTTAAAAATATAATTTTTTCCCCTCAAAATAATTATTTGGTGCTGTCTGGGTTTTCTTGGGCTGAAGCTGGTATCCAGATGTAATTCCAACAGTAAGAGAAGTTTTTCCATGAAGATAATTTGCAGAGGTTCCCAAAGATGTTCAGTGCCTGGGTTTAATCTGCCCTGGAAGCATGTTTCTAAGCCAGAACCACTTACATGAAAAAATTTTACTCAGGACTTTGTGATCTACATTGTCCCATGGGATTGCAGCTGTTGTCTCAGCATTTCAGAGATTGAAATTCCATCCTTATTGTAGCTGTTGTTTGATCTATGAACTACTGTGCCTTGTCACCCAATTAATGAAAAGACCTTGGAAGACAATATGTTATGTAAATTTAATCCATGTAAGAGCAACACTATTTAGCCAAGAATTACCACTGGAGAAATCCGTATTTCACCAAGTGTGGCTGCCACAATATATGGAGTTCTGAACTTGGCTCAGAAGCAATCTGAACAGCCTCATCAGTTATATAAGACACGATAAAGAACAATTCAAGCACAGGACTGATGACAGAAAACACATCTAGAGAATATGTTTAGTGCATACAGGCCTCTTGAGAAGGAAATTGTGCTGGTGAATAACAACCACACAAGAGGCAAACTTCCTGTTGGTTAAGAGCAGAGCTGCCACGAGGGAGGAATCAATGTCACAGCCAGCTTGAACTTCAAATAACAAAGTATGTTAAAAAGAAGAGGAAACAAGTTCAGATGCAAATACCCCTACACAGGGAGTGCTCCACAGCCTAAACAAAGAACGTTGCTTTAAGGTCCCTACAAGTCTCTAATCAAATCCCTGGAACTTATCTGCAAAGTTCTCCCAGATGGTCCTTCTTGGTTTGGCAGCGCAGTAGCTGCCTCAGTGACAGGAGCGATAAGGCTCAGTCGCTGTGTTAAGATAACTGGGCAGCCAAGGGAGCGTGTCACCGCTTGGGAATTCCCTGCAGGACTTCCGTGAGCCAGTTCAATGTCACATACTATCAGTGTACGAAGGGGACCAGCACACCCTCTTGCAGATGTGCTGGGGTGGGCGTAGGGGCTTCCTGGGAGACATCGGAAATGGAACTCCTCCCAGAACCCCGAACAAAGGAGAAGCAGGTAGTTACAGAAAAAGAACTTTCAGAATATGCATCTTTATTAGCGGCCTCTTATATAAAGCCTCATGAACAGAAACAGAGACTCATTCAGTGTGAGAATAGCTCAAAAACATACACTCTACATCCACTCTGTTCAGAGAGGAAGCAAAAAATCTCCCTAAACTTAGGCCAATAAATAACACCCTATTTCCCTAAACTAAGCACTTGAAATGGCTATTAAAAGTTTCTGTGCATCATTTTTTAGTGAGGAAAGACCTCTGACTTCCTCAAAACCTCCTCTTCTCCCTGTTACCACTTCTCACAGCAATTATTTTGTGTTAACTCTCGGGCTCCTTAGAGCATGTTCTGTCCCTATCACACACTGTTCAGCGCCCAGCAGGCTGCTATGGAGAAATGCTGGCACACTCCTGAAACACCCCAAAATCTCATTCCCATAGAGATCCCATGAGGTTTTCCTACACACGAACAGACTGTTATAAACTTTATCCAATCATTTGGTAAGAATCTGAGAGTCAAATTCAAATGAATACTGGCTTTTACAGAATCTCATAGAGACGGAATTATGCGATTTTAAAGTTTCATTCTAATGAGGAAATGGTGTAAATGCATATTGGAGGAAAACTAATATGCAATACCAAGATTGTATGGTAGAAGGAAAAAGTCCAGAACTTTCATCTATCAGAATCAAAATATTTAGAAATATCGTAATTATCATCTTGTATTTGCTTCTACCACATCATTTAATATGTTGTATTTTGAATTTCAAAATTTAGAGCTTAACTGATGCTACTCCATCATTAAAACCAAAACCAAATTTGCCCAAGTAAAAGTTGTAGAATTTAACCCATGAAGAACCATCTTTATGTATGAAAATTCTGTGAAGACTTACTTGCTTGGTAGAATACGGGGAAAAAATTCTCAGTAAATTTAATACATCTTGGAAAAATTCTTTCAAAGGCTTCCTAATTGAACTTGCTTTGGCTCACAAGTATTTTTTTTAATAGCATGCTAACATTTGAAAGCCAATAGGAACAAGGTGTCTCTGTACATTTTACTTCTTCAGAATCAGCAACAATACCTATTGAAAAGACAGTCTGTTTCTGATTTAGAAGTAGGGCCTTTTTAAATAGTATTCTTCCAAAAGCAAACCAAAACACAACTTGATTTCTTGTTCAACCACTTTCGGAAAGCCTGCAGAGCCCACATAGAAAAGGTTCTAAGTCTTAGAGAAGGTGTTTTTAATCCTTTTAATGAGGCAGCAGTAATTGCCTTCGGGGTTCTCTTCAAATCAGCAATATGCTGACACGCTTGCTGCTCTGCTGGGAAGCTGTGAAGTGTATCCTTCCTTCTCCCAGGGCCTTAATTATTGCTTCCTCCAGTGGCCACAGCCCGTTCTGATTTTCATTAGAGAGCGTTGCAGGGTGGGATCCTCTTCCACACACGGTGCCATGGGCAGCTGAAGTGCCAACACTGCGTTAGGAGAGGTCTTTGGAGCCTTCAGTGGGCACTTGAAACTGTGCAAGGTAGTGACTACTGCTGCCCACAAAAGCTTAAACAGCCACCTGTAAATTCAGCAATGTTTCTACACCCCCAAAGCTAAACAATTAATAACTATTCAGAGAACGCAAATCTCTTCAGAGGCTGTAAATCCGTGCTAGAAGTGTACATTCCCGGATGTCTTCTCTGCCCTGGCTCCACAAGCACGGAATTAGAAAGACAGGAGGTCAGTTGCTGTTTGCTGCATCTCATTCAAAACTAGGCTGTCTGCTTGCTCTGGATGAGAATGTTTTAAATAAGCATTCCTGTGCAACTTACTCTAGACACTTCTGTTAAGTCCTAGATGTTTCTAAACAGTAAGAACTGCACACCAAATCCTGTTTCAAAATAAAGCAGATCAGTCTGAACCCCTGCACTGACAATGCTGTGCACAGTGTTAACTGGATCTGAACTTTCCTAGAACAGAGGGATCTTTGAAATCACTTTTGGCATTTGTCTCGGAAATGAGAATATTTGCATGAACAATCGTTTGGGAGCTGCCACTGCAATGTATTAACTGGAGAAACTACTTTTACCATATCCAACTCTGCAACCCTGCACACTGACCTTTCCAGCAAAGAAATAATACAGAAACTATAAAACCAGACTGATCTGGCCAAGAATTGCACAGAAGCATTTTCAGAAACTCACAACTTTTGTCATCTCTGACAACCAAGTACTGTGCAAGTTAGCTGAGCAGATTCAAAACCTGGTATATTTGTGCAGTCCAGCCCTCTCAGGGAGTTTTCTCCTTCCTCAGGCTAGGAATGCAACTTTAAACAAAACTACATAGCTGAGTTATGCTCCCACATCACCATTTAAAAATAAACTTCAAACTGACTTTTGGTAAACTCATTTTCAAAACTTTTCTGTTGATTTGTATGTATTAATCTCTCAGATAAATACTATTCTGGGATTATAAGCATTTACATAATTATTCATAATTAGCAGGGCTATCTGTGTACTACTTGTTATCCAGGACTTTCTGTTGATAACATGTACACTACAAAGAGGATCTCAAAAATAGAAGCTTCCATTTAATCTCCTCTGCATTACACAGAAATATTTGGCACTTGTTCATAATACATTAGCTTCTAAGTAACATAATAATAGAGCTAGCTGTCTGACTCAGGGCTATTTCTGAAGCTGCTAATTTGATTTTTTTCCAATAAACAGAAAACTTTCCCCATTATGTTGCTTTTCTGCTTGCAATGAATTATCCCAGATTGCTACATAACTAGATAACCTGATCAGATAAATTTTGTTTGTTTCATATAACCTTCATTCAAAGCATCCAATACATACCATGATGAATGTAAAGTGATTTTTTAATAAACATACTTTATACTTTTGACTGATTTGTACAGCAGTAATACATCTTGGGTAGCAAAGGAGGAGGTGTGTATGCTCAGGGGGGCTGCACTAACACAAATCTACAGACAGGGCATGCTGACAGCTGGGCAGCTGAACACTGAGGGACATGTTGATGTGAGCTCATTGTATGGCTGTAGCTGTTCTAGATTAATATTAATCTTACAGATATATTTACTCAGTCTACAGAAGGACTTTTACCCCATAGCTAAGGGAAAAAAATTCCAATTTCGCAGTCATCAATATTGGTGTCCATAAATAAATATTAATGCAGCATATAAATATTCTAATATACATAACGTGTTTCTAGTTTAATTCACAACTGTAAGATAATTCTAGAGCTGCACACATTCTGTTCCCTTCTGGCCTTGCTCCTGAGCTCAGTGGAACAGTTTCAAGGAGAGATGAGTGGAAATTTTTTCATTTTATGCTTAAAGAGCCAGACAAACAGAGCTGAAGGCTTTTAAAGGAGTAAAACTGAAAGTTCTCTTGTTCAATAAGTCTTGTCCATGGAAAATTACTGACATTTCACAATTTCAGATATAGGGTTTGGTTTCATCATTAGCCTTTCCAGACTCTTTCAGAACATGAGAGGCTGAATTTAAAATTGAATTCATATAACTTTACTTATTTTTACAGTGAGAACTGGACTAGCAATCATACACTATTTAGTAAGTGTGTTGTTACACAACAGACTTGATCCCACAACACTCTCTGTCAAAAACTCTGAAATGAATGTGGATTTTGCTAGTGAGAATACAACTTTACCTCCCATCTCCACCCCTAAACTGTCAAAGATCAAATAACTCTAGAGTTACTAGTTCATTAAATAACACAGATTGCATAAACGATGTTTGATTGGTTCCAGTTTCTCACAGATGAAACTCTAGGGCTGCTCAGTGGACACCAGCCAGACTGTGTGCAGGGACTCATTTTGCCTTTTAGGTAGCCCCAAATTATAAATGTGCAGTTCCTCATAAAAGATTTAACTGTTGTTAATAACCTAAACACATACTTCCTGATTTATATTCAGCTGATATTATGAATGCATTTCAATAATAAAATTAAAACTAATCTGAGAATTTACTTCAATTTGTCCATCCCACATCTCAGGGATGCTACAACTAAACTGACTTTCAAAATATGAATCTGAACAACTCCTGCTGGTGGTTTAGTGTTATTTTTGTCAGCCCCTTAGGGAGTTGAAAGAAGTGGACTCTGAAAGATAGTTTTCCTGCCATTCACATCCAACTGAACATACTTAGCGAATCCAAGAGATGTAAATTAAAATATTCTGGTACTGTGATTGATCCAATAATCATCTCCTTGGGTGTCAGAGAATCCACTAGGCAAAACCAGCAGCCCTTCTGATTACCACCTCATTGGGGACAATCCAGATATTGGGAAAGGAGTCAAAAAATGTTCCATGATTTGTGTAATGAAACTGCAGGATAATTGTGAATGGTAGTGGCAGCAGAGAAACAATGGAGAGAGTAAGACTTGAAAAACAGTTTTCCTGCAGTGAACACTCCAATAAAAACCTTTCCCTGTTAATATTGCTGGCAGAGTCCAGTTCCTGAGGACAGTGGGTTAAAAATGCATAAGTATATGACAGCTCATATTTGTGAAACAGTTATGAAGCTTTCAGTTCTGCTGTCCACACTGCTCCTTTTGTGAATGAGGTCTTCAGCAATCAGACTTAGAATTCTTAGTAGTTTCCTTCAAAAACTTAAACTAGTGATATTTAAATAAACACCTTTCTTAGCTTCACCTTTCATGTGATTTTGTGGAACGAAAGCAAGTAATGACTGCTACAGACATCTTAATAACACATTTCATGTGATCTCATGTAAGTGATTCTGATTGCTGTTGTCTGAAATAGTAGTATCACATCTTCATCCCCAAAGTTATTTTCAGAAAGACCAATCATCTGCAATTACAGCTGACAATGATGTGAGATGCACATGGAACTTCAGCTCTTTCCAAGTCACCAGTTCATAACTGATGAGTACCCAGAGAACCTTCACATCTGTAACAAGCTGAGAATATTCGTCTTGCTGGGCATGAGGATTCAGTGGGGCACTTCCATGACAGGAGGGAAAGAGTATTAGATTGCCCACTTCCAATTCCCAAAGACTTCATTTACACATTTTTTCCTACATTTCTGATTTTTGTCCTAGAAACTGCAAGATAAAATAGTAATATAAACATTTACGTCAGCTTATGCTGCATGAGTCCTCCTCCTGACCCTGAGGACCCTACATATAAATTAGCCCAGACAGGCCACAGAGCAGGGGAGGACCTGGGTTGCAACACAGAAATACCACCCATCAGCTGCCCTGGAATTCTCACCAGGCTAACAGGGAGATCCATACATTTCTGTGAGGGCAGAAACATGCACACAGCAATCAAGCATCTGGAGATGGGTAGTGTATGTAATGAAGGGAGTAGAAGAATAATAGATGGAAGTTTCTTGTTAGAGCAAGAAGAATGTGTGCCCCTAGGCTGCAATAAAGAACAAGACATCCCAATTCCCATTGTCCTTAAGTAACCACTGCAGCCATTTCCACAGACAACGTCTTTGTGGCATTAATGTCATGCTATGCAGGCCTCCCTCTCCCAGCTATACAGACTAAACCTTCTAGTTGCAGGTTTGGTCACCTATGATTTCATATGTAGGTCATGTAAGAAAAGTGAAGCTCTCAGAAACCAGCCTATTTGCGTTGAGACCTCCAAGAAATGCTTAGTTGGCATAATTCAAATTCTTCAGTGTTGTATCAACACGAATTCTGCTAATAAAATACAAAATAGCCTTCATGGTATGACAAAAAAAAAAGGGAACTTATAAATGATTCATTATTTTTCTAAAAGTGCCTGTATACAAAAAGGTCAGGTCAAAAAAAAATCTCTTGTAGAATGGGGGTTTTTTTTAAGAGTCAGGGTACCATTATTTCAGTAATTGTGTAGAAATCTGGAAGCAGTTTTTTGTTGTAGAAAATGCCTTATGAAAAAGGTCCTTTCAGGCTGGGAAGGGAGTGTTGGATTATAAGCCATGTTATGCAAGCCTGCTGCTCCAGAAGCCAAAACCCTGCCCCATCGATTGCATAACCAGCTCCAAGGGAGATCTTCACGGAGGAGCCTCGATGGAAATTCAGCAAGTTACCAGCCTTCCACAGGCAATAAACAAGGCATTTACTGTCGCTTGGCATTTACTGGAGCCAATTGTGCACAATTTGATTTTTTTCCCCCTTCTCAATTCACAGCGTAAACAAAGAAACAACTCACAAAAAACCTGACACTGGGCAGACTGTCTCCTGTTGACACCATTCTGATCTGGGAATCATATTGCCCCTTTGAAATGCTGAACAAGCCTGTAGGCTGCTGGTACAATTCTGAAAGGAAGTGGGAGAGGCAAAAGCAAAACAAGATGCTCTGCAGTGGAATCCACTAAAGAAAACCAAGTTTTCAACCAATATTTAAATTCCTCAAATGTGGGACAAAACCTACGGATCTCACTCCTAACAACTGAAGCCACTACCGGGAAAAAAAAAAAAAAAAAAAAAAAAGGAAGATCTTCATAAAAAAAAAAAAGTAGGGCTGATCTATATAGACATGAAAAAATGTCGTGCTCTCCCACAGATCAAGAGACACCTCACACACCCAGTTACCGTGTTCCTGCTGTACTAGTGTTTTCTCTCTGGACTGTAGGTCTCAGCCCTATTACAGGGCATGCCAAACTTTTGCCAGGTTTACACAGAGCCATAGAGCTGAAAAAACAGCACAACTTCTATTTCCCTTGTAAACCTGCTCTGTCTTGGCTATTACATTTTTCTTCCTCATTTGTCAGTACTGCACTCCCAGAGCCTTCTGCATGTGTACTTTTCTCATCTTTACTGGTCTGTGCACTGATTTAACATGCAGGATGCTGCAATGTTGTTCTTCCTTATAGTAAAAGGCATAAGGAGAAAGAAAGATCCAAAGTCAAGTCTTGAGAGCCCATTGGGCAAGTCTGGTCAAGGGATTACATTTTCCATAGCCAAAACCACGCAAAGGACACATATGAATATTGTAGTTTCTAAGCACTTCCCCCTCTTCCTTATTTCTTCTTCATTTGTCCTTTCAGTATCATTCAGCTTGGAAAGGATGACTGGAGGTTTCACTCAGAGCTCAGGCTGAGACTATTCTTAAGAAATAGAGTTTTGTCAATAATTTTCCTGCAAATCGTTCAGCAGAGCTGAAACACCTGAAAAAAGACATGAGCTACACTTCCTTTACAAAAAGACTAAAGTATAGGAAAAATCATACCCATGTCTGAAGAACGCAGCTGCAGTCATCCAAAAGAAAAATGTTCTCACCATTCTCACACTATTACGGGTCACATTTGACATGACAAAAATCAGCCACCATGCAAAAGATCCTCCCCAAATACTTCCAAGTCTCTGGAAGTAATTAACTGTAAAAAGCAAAGCAATGTTGCAGTTTGTAATATAGAACCCAGAAATCAAAGACCTTTGCTTTAACAGGAAAAGCTCAAAAAAAGGCCTTTATGTTTTTGGTTTCTAGGGTTCCTTAGATTCATAACATTAAAACTGATGAAGTTCACAATCAGCACAAATCCTGCTTCCTCCCTTCAATCAGATTGCACAACATAAATGATTGAGCAACCTATCCTAGACACCTTTAAGATTCCTTCAATTGTGCTGGTCATGGCTCAGTGTGGACTTTATTATAAACAATAAGATAACCAAATGCAAAGATAAAAGTTATGAGATTAATGATAAATTAAAAGCAGCAATATTACACATGATACACGAGGCACAAGCCAACAACAAGAACTGTCATTTCTGAGTATCTACAATGCAAATCAGCTCTGGGTAGATAACTTCTTCCCCTTCACAATTAATTTTCCTATTAAATTAATAATCATTAGTCAGAGCACCATGATCTTACCTTGGGCACACAGAGAATTCCCTTTACTTTGCAATTTTATTAAGTTGACTACTCTCATTTCTTCCCAGTTGCTTAAAATCCAGCTGCTTTGTTTTGAGATGATGAAATTCCCCCTGAAAGATCATTTTGACCGTACATGTTCCCATAGTGTTCTCAAAGCCTCTTTAAACACTGACAAAATTAGGTAATGCATGATGGAGCTTAGCAAAGGAAGGCCTTTTCAGCCATCACCTTGGCCCTCACATTGTTTTCTAATTAGTGACTGTTTGAACCTGTGCCAAACAACACACCCTTAGCTAAGCATCCGTTAAAACAGTAAATTACTCAAGTTGTGCAATCCCTTTTAACTCTGTCAAGCCATAATAAATATTGCCTTGACATTATGGAGACACTTCGGGTAACCACACTGAAATGTACTCATAATATACAACCTGAACTGTTTTCAATTAATAATAAAAACTTCTGGCAGAAGGGTAGTGCTCCAAAAGCACTTGTTTTCCTTTGACATCAGTGGGAAGGAGCCAATTAGGCATTTCTGAAAATTCCATTAGGTATATATCTGAATATTCAGTTACCAGAAATACATTTATAGCCAGAATTTTCAATGAACTAGAGTGGTCTGGATAAATTGCATATTTACAATCCACTGTGGTAGCTAATGCTGTGGATTATACTTTTAAGAAGAGCCGTGCATCTTCTGAAGCAAAGGATACCCAGATGTATTCTCTGTATGACTTTAAAGAAGTCAGTAGAGATTGTCTTAGTGTAACATATAAATTACTCATGTTTTTGATAAAAAGCATTGTATTCCCAAGAAACAAAAAGACTTCAGGGCAGGTATATACAGATACAGCACAGTCAGGCTACATCACAAATAAGGAACCTATGGGTCTTATTTTTAATCTGCAATATGACTTTCAACCTAATTATCTCTGCAAGCTTAACTACATAGGCTGAGTTTATTTTCCGTCCAGGCACTTTCAGTGAAACAAAAGAAGTTACAGCTGCATCTTCTTGCAGACAGGATTTGCTTAATGGTTACAGTCCAGGTCAACTCCCCAAGATTTAGTTATTTATTATTAAATAGATATTAATAAATGATTGCAAATATCGGGTTTTTAAGCTTAACTACGTTTTTAATTAACTCCAGCAGTGATTAAGGAGCAGTTTGAATTAGACAGATTAATCATAGTTACAAGCTCCTAAGAGTAGATAGCAGGGAGAATTTGTGAGAGAACACTGTGTGCTTGTCACCAACTACTATTTATTTTGTTGCAAGTGCTGCTAGTCTTCACAAAAGCCTGACAGTGTCAGTTTTCCATTCAGGTATAAAGATTAGACCACGAAAAATAAATTTGAGTAATTTATAGGGGACAATATCAGTGGTTAAGGCAGCTGTATTTTACCCCACATGTGTGAGAGCATTTCATTTATTATACGTACAAATACACGTCATATATACATTATATATATAACATACTCTGTTTGGAATAGGGGCAATACCATTAAATACTAATAGAAGGGCTAAAGGCAGGCCAACAGTAGATTTTTAAGCATAACTCCCAACACCTGCAGGTTACCAGCTGATCCATTCTTAGATCATGCCATTTATATTTGTGTAGGCAACCAAAACAGTTGTGCAAAGTCTTTACTGTCAGTAACTCCACAGGATGGCAAGTTACAATAATGATGGTAAACACATGGTTTGGTGGTCATATTGAATATTCATAACACTGACTGCATTACAAGACATGTAGGAAGGAAGAAGGAAGGACACAAAAATGTATGGTTAAGACGGAAGCCATCCTGAAAAGCAGCAATTCACAGGAAGACCTGGGGGTCATTGCAACACAGTTCAGCTCTTCGTGCAGCCTTGTAATACAAGGGTCTGCAATACCCACATTAATAATTTTATTACTTCAGCAGTTCTTTACAATGGATTTTTGCGTGTTTGTAAACAAGAATATCAAGTAGAAACATAACACTCAGTATCTGCAGATGTTTGGAAAGACAGCTTCTCTTCAGCTATAAAAATATTTTGGAAAGCTTAGAGCACAACAGTGACACAGCAAGAAGAAGGTTAACAAACCCGAGCTTTGTCAAAGAAAATTTTGATAGGTGACAATTTCTAAGCATAGGTATTTACACATTAGAAAAAGCACTTTTCAGTTCTTCTGAAAAACAAATGCAAGAAAAAGTCAGTATTTCCTGCCAGTGAGGTTCCACTGTTTTTGATAACACTTTTATCAGTGTGGCAGAAGGATCCCTCACCTAGCCACTTACTCATCATAGATGGGTCATCATGGCATTCTCTATATGCCGCATTTATTCTCCCAGGACGCAAGAAGCTGAACCCCAGGACAACCATCCAGATTATTAGGTGAACTTCTATTGCCTGTCATCCACATGTCAGGCTATACAATCTACTGGCTGCTTGGCTATAAGCTCTATGAAAGTGCAATATAATTCTATTTATTAACTACACAACAGCATGAGACTAATTACAAACACAGCAGAATGCTCGTGGCTTCTGCAGAAGCAGACATAGCTTCCTTGAATAGCAAACATTAGGTATTTAAAAAGGTATTACTTATTTACAATTAAGTACACGTAATGAAGAAGCCAGAGTTAAAAGAAGAAGTCAGAAATTTGCTTGATATTCAATTATAACAATTAAGTTGTTATATCAAGGCATTATTTTGCCTCAGAATATATGTGAAATGATACTACTTACATACACAATAGCAATATACACCCTAAACCAACTTATAACATATGGACCCAATGAATATAAATATTACATCCTTTCCTTCCCCATATTCATTAAGAATGTAACAGTAGGTCCATGACTTTGCCAAGAAAATCTTCTGCATTTAGTGGTAAAGAATACACACTGAATAAGGTCTAATAAGTGAACACCAGTATCTCCATCAGGTTCAAATTCACTAAGAAGTTGTGAAATTAGTTATTTGCAGTTTTTCTTTCACTTGCAGTTTCAAAGCTGCAAAATTCAAGCCCGTTCACGCTTTCAGTGGGTTTATTTACATTTCTTAACATGATCTACATAGAAAGGCTAGTGTGATCAAGATTATTCTGTTAAATTTAATATTTTGCATAAGGAAATGCATGGCGTACCATTTCCTACAAATGTCAAATGTGGAGAACTATAGATATAGTAGCTTAAGATTTGTTGACAGTACCTGCAAAATAAGGATATTTCCAAGATATATTTGTCTTAAATTCTCTCTGTTTTGACCAACAGTAGCACATTCAAGCACAATTTTTTAATAAAGCAACTCATTATATTATTAAACTGCCAGACCAGACTTTCAGCAGATGGAGTTAATTAACAAATGTAGTGCACTTCGACAGGCAAAGAATGTCTAAAAAAGCCAGAGTTAAAAGCAAAATGGTAATACATGGAACATTGATCAATTCCATACCATTTGCTAATTGTATTAGTGTTAAGCAGACCTTGTCTCCCTCAGATTTACCTTGATGACTAAACAAGCATATAATCTGTGAAATTTATACTCACTGTGCTAAGAAACCCCAATGGCTTTCTGCTGGAAACCTTTTCATGGGCTATTTCCTGTTGACTTGTTCTGCTTAGGTATCTAGCTAGTTTTCCTTGGCAGGATTTTTTGTTGCCAAAAGACTGGAATGTTGAGGCTTTTACACTGACACTCAGGTTTTCTATGTGTGTGATCTCCCCGTTTTACATGTCCTGGCTGTTCTGAAAATACCAAATCAAATTGAAATGCTGCAGAAGAAGATTATTTCCTTCCCACAAAATGTATGAGAGATGGTTTTTTTCTGCAACTGTGTGTACCAACTAATGTACACACAGAAAAACAACATGCAAAGATGATCCTACCAAAACCCGCTGTGGTTTAATTGTTCCTGCACAGAAACATGTCACACTTCTCAACCCAAGTTTTGCTCCACCAACTTTAACTTCCTTAGTTTCAGAAAAGATTTCCACGATCACATCCAAACATGCCGTTCCATAGACTAAAATCATAATGAGAAAGCTATTCAGTATTTTCAAATCTATTATAAGCTTAGCTTAAAAAATTTAAAGTTGACCCCCTTGCCAAATTTGCAGCTTAGCTGGTGTGTCTAAAGTGGGGGAAACTAGTCAAGAGGCTTGAATGCATCCAGAGGGACTTAAGACAGGCTGGTGGCTTGAGTCAACCAGGAAACATCTGAAATTCAACAAGGACAAGAGCAGGGACCTACATTTGGGATGGAACAACCCTGTGGAAGAACACAAAGTGAGGAGTGTCTGGCTGTGAGCAGCTGTGCTGGGAAGGAGCTGGATCCTGGTTCCCAACAAGCCGAACATAAACCCACGTGTGCCCCAGCAGCCAGGATGGCCCCAGCACCCTGAGCTGTGCTGACAGGAACAGGCCTGTAGATCCAAGGAAGGGATTGTCCTCCCTGTACCTGGCACTAATTAAACCAGGGGAAAGAGCCCTGACACAGTTGGGAGAAGCAAGGCCTTGGGGAAGATTGCGTAGCAGCTCCCCAGCGCCTACAGGGAGCTCATCAAGGACACAGGAGCAGGCTCCTCACAGCAATGTGTGCTGCAAGGATGAGAGATAAATGACCAGTGGAACCAAGAGAGAGGCAGATTGATTCAAGGACAGAAATCTTTGGGTCATGAACACAGCCAGGCAGTGGAACAAGGGGCCTCATCTCAGATCTTGGAGAGTTCAGCTCTTCTAAGGCTCTGAGCAGGCTGATCCTGTAGCTGACCCTGCTTTCAGTAAGAGCCTGGACTAGGTCATGTCTTGAGGTCCTTTCTGACTCAAATTAATCTGGGATTATATTGCCTTAGTAAGAAAAATTTGGCCCTTTCTTGCACTAATTGATAACCAAATGTAACAGCAGGGACAATAAAAGAAATTTAAGATCTTTCATTAAACATGCTTAGAATTCCCAAAAGCATTCACTACAGAGCATGAAGGAACTCGAGGACTGATAAAGCCAAGGCAAATGAAAAAACCCTCCACTAATATATCTTTTTTTTTTCAGGAGGAATAAGCATTCTAGGTGCTGACTTTGCTGCTTTGAAAAGAGGAGCATTTAGACATGATACTGTGATACTCATGGAAACAAGAATTTTCATATCAGAACTCTTGTGTCTATACATGAGGGATAACTTTCCTCCTACCCCTCTTATCAAAAGAATATTCTGGAAAATTATCTTGGAGTCTGCAACACAAGCTTGGAGTCTTATTTTTGCTTCAATAACAGTAGATTTTCACAGTTACTGTGTTTATGGGGAATCTTGAATCTTAATTTGCACATATAAAGCTACAAAATCTACCAATGCAGAAGGATCTCTAAGGCCACACTGCATTTTATTTACATAGATACATGACTATTCAAGGAGTCTGCATAAGCATTTGAGGTTAAGAAATGTAAGTTACAGAAGATGGGGACAAAAAATACCCAAGTAATTTTTCTTTTATACTTGGAGCTTTACAAGCACTGAAAACCCATGGATCTTTAGATGGCTGCCTTGATTGAACAAATGAAGTTCTATTCTATTTTCTAATTCAAAACCTTATACTTGCCATTGAGAAGCAAACAGTGGGCCAAACAGAACTAATGTACAGAATCACAGCAAACATCACCAGCCTCTTCAATAATACATCTAGTGGAAAAAGTTCAGCCATGGAGACAGTTTTCTCCAAACTTTAAAAAACCAAACAAGCCTGTAGTCCTATTAAGGTCAGCTGAATAACATCTGTGGAACTGGAAAGATGATCTATGATATTCAAGTATAATTTTAGAGTATTTAATAGACAGCGTTAATGGAATTCACAAGTCTATAAGCTTCCTAAATAGCAATTTCACTGTCATATGGATTATTTCCAAAGGCTGTCTTTGTGCCAGGACTTTTCTTTAATTCCTGAGCTATTTTTTGAGGGAAAACAGTTCCAGTGAATAGATTACAATGGGAATTGAGCATCCTGGCTCAAATAATGAAACCTGACTCCCCAGGTAACGTGCAGTTTTCCCCAGTGAACACTGGAGTTTACCCCACAGACAAACCAGCTGGGAAGGTTCTGGGGCACTACAATGGATGACTTCTTTCAGACCATATGCTCCTTGCAAGACCATATGCCCTTTATGACAGTCCCAGATTAACCCAGTTCGTGTGAATTCAAACCCCACACATGGCACCTTTGTAGGCAATAGGAATAACTAAGAGTCCCCTACTCGCTCAAAGAAAAAAAAACCCATGATAACAAAAAACATCCCCCCAAAAAAACCCCAAGCCTATCTGCTCCAAAATGCACCTGCCACCAAAAAATAAGATATGCCCACCCACAAAGTAACCTCACACAAAACATTTTTTTTTTTTAAAGTATAACATCCTTTCATTGCAAAGAGAAAGTAAGACATCTACTTTTATTTTGGTCCAGGTGAAGCAGAGTCAAGAGTGAAATTGCTAGAAGGATTTGCTTTATTAGACTAGCTAAAACATAAACCCCCATTTTAGGACATTTACAAATTAAACCCAAACTGTAGACCAGTTACAATGCCTCTAGAAATCAGAGAAACATGCCTGTCTGCAAGTCTATTCATCTTCAGATCCACAAGCAATTTTGTTCCATGAATGAAATAAGTGGTATGTTCGATATTCCATTTGTGAGTGCATTGGCTCTTGCAACTTAATTAAATGCCTCACTAACTTCACACATCCAAGCATTTCTGCATGGCTGCCTCATATTAAACAACTCACAAGAAACAGAAAATATCACAAACCCCTTCTGTAATCAGATACAGCATTGTAATTATTCTCGTATTATAGGATCTGTGCTAATAAATACAGAGGCAGCTGGTAGAGAAGCCTTTATGGTTAAATGGACCATCATCTCTTTATCACTGGTTAAGCAGAGGGGAATTCCTAAGGAGACAAACACTTGTAAGAAGCTTACCTCCCAACTGGCAGGCCAGGCAGATTAACAGCCAGACATTGTCAGTCACACCAAATCACCATGACTGTTCCCTCACTTTTATGCAAGCATTCTGTCACTTGCTAGTTTTATATTTTAAACCCACGACAGCTTATTCTAGTGGAAGGAGTTCCCCATCCATGGCAGGGGGATGGAGGTGGATGATCTTTGTGGCCCTTCCAACCCTAACCATTCTATGACATATTTTAAACCAAAACAAAAAAACAAACAAACAAACCATAAAAAAACAGCAACGAAAATCCCCACCAAAAATCCTGCTTGTGTACCAATGTTTCAAGTAAGCAATGTAAACATTGATTATGCTAACTTCTGTACTGAACAGCAGGTGCAGGAGTTATGGTGGAGGATGAACTGTGAGCCTGGAAACCACCAGCAAAAGAAAAGCTCATGAGGGAGAGGGAGATAGAACTTCTTGACAAGCTTCCTTTCAGGCCAAGAGGATTCTGACTTCACATTAATGTGAGATCAGAGCATCAATAATGTGTCAAAGACATTCGGAATGACTCTGGCATACTTCAGATGGAAATGCTCTTTCTGCTTTGGAAAAGTATCATCCTGTGCCAGGTTTGGGCAAAAACAGACACTGATGGACACTGAAGCTCCTATGAAAGCACTTCAAGGTTGGCCTCTGCAACAAGACCTTGAACCCACTGCCTTTAATGCCAGCAAGTGACAACTACTGGTCCTGATGCTCAGTATCTCAGGACTCACAACTTTCTTAGGGGCTCATTTATTTAAGCACCAAACACATGATGAACCCTCTAAACACAATCTCTGCCTGCACCAACAATTGTAATGAAACCAATGCAGCCTTCCCCACATACTCCAAAATTCTGAGTGCTCGTTCCCATGCAGCTGCTTCAGTGCAACTGCTTCATGTTTATACCTCCAGCTTTGAGCTTTTCTCCTGAGACCCTTTCCATCTTCATGGAAGCAAGTTTAACAATGATCAGAACTGGAACTGCAAGTTCCAGTTAGCAAGTCCACAGTTTCACTGGTGTTCTCCCCCTCTCTCAGAGCTGACGGATCTTGCAACAAACTGTAGCCACCTTTGGGGCAGTTTACGTGCAAATGCTGCACAGCCATGTGGCTGCAGCTGTGCATTTCCCTGGGCATATGACACACTGCTCCAGATGGTGCTGATGGCATGGGACCTAAAATACATTTACCTCCCACTGCAAATCTACATCTGATCTCCTTTCTGGGAGTATCACATTTTAGTGATATTCTATCACTAAAGACAAAATATGGGCTTTTCAAAAATGTAAGTGCTTAGGTGCTAAAGTCACACTTTACCTGAAGCACTGTGGTCTTTCAGAAGTATTTATGTACCTATGCATTTCTGAAAATGCCACAGAGCTCCATTCTGTATCTTTAGGCCCCTAAGTGCCCTGTACAGCTGTGAGTATCTTCTGGAACAAAACCTGCCCTGTTAAAACAAGGAAAAACCCCCAAACACGACTGTCTTTCACTCTGGATTTGCAGATCATGTGGCATAGCAGACTCTTAATTCAGGTGGGTCTGTCAGGTGTTTCCATAATTCAGTTAACCATCACTCCAGTTTATATTCTGTTCACCTGGGAGCTGAATTACCTTGTCCTGCAGAGCCTTGCTTTGGGAGTCCAGAGGGAGTGGGGTATCACAGATGTCTTCAATATAGTGTTTGTTGACAGCTTCAGGGAGCAACCTGGTTGAAAGGGGAACACAGGGGAACACACTGCAGCGTGACAGTGTGTGTCATACACACACACACGTCTATATACATATACCTTATTTCTTCCAAGATACACATAATAGAAAATGTGCACCTATTTCCAAGACTGTTCAGTAGCCTAGAGTGTCAAATCACTTAGTAGAACATAGAACTCTCAGAAAGGCTCTTAATTGAGATCAAATGTTTGAAAGTGTAAAGTTTTAAGCCTGTTGAACTTGTACTTTACAGTAGGATATGACTCAATACCCAGCCCTTTCCACAATCAGAGTCTGCACTGAGTGAGGCAGTAACACTGCCTGTGGTACTTTAGTAAGTTGTTAAAACTCACAGAGTCTTTTATGAAATATAAACACAGTTTTCAAATAGACTGTCAGTTTTTTACTCATGCTTGCTCCCTACACCGACCCAATGTGTTTCAGAGGGTCTGAATGTTGCTGATCATATTCCCCACCCTTCTGCACACCGATATCTGATCAGCCCTCCTGCATTCACTAACCATGAGATAGCCTGAAACAAGATTCTAATGGACAGATTTGTGCTTGTTTCACCCAGCAAGAAATTGGAAACCAATGTTCACAACTTCAATTTTTCACACTTGGAAAGAACCCCACTTTCATAGCAGGGTGTAGGACCATGGCCTTTATTGTGTCAGAACAGCACACAGCCTCTCCTGTTTGATCCCAAACAAGGCTGCTCCTTGCCCATTTAGCTAAATTCATCTTGCCTGTGTTTCTGTATGTTTGCAGCATTAGGGGATATCATGCTAATGAAACTTTTTGAAGTAAACCTGCTGCTTATTTTATAGGAGGAAGAGAATAGGTGCATGCAGCACTAGTGTTGAATCCATAACCACCACAGCTAAATAGGAGTCCTAGTGACAAGGTGTCACATATACCTTAGATGGGGGGAAAAAAGAACCAGACTCTAGTTCTGTCTGTGCCCTTGCAGCACTGACTAACCACTGGGCAGATACTCACAATTTAAGGCAGACTCTCATTAAATCCTCTTTCACTATGCATCGCTCACCACTGGTGCATTATGAGACAAAAAAAAGACAAGCAAGAGCCCATCAGTGACGAAAGAAAGAGTTGTAGTATTTTTACAGAAATATTACAAACTTATTGAAGCTGCTTTATTACCTGTATATAATTAAATATTACATTAAAAGCAAACATAACCTCCCCTCCCAAATAACTCCTCAAGCAGCAGTTACATTCACCTCCTACCAGAAATATTTGAATAATGTCCCTGAAAAGCCCTGAGACTAAACCCACCAGATGGGATAGATGAGATATCCTGAGCTTTTGCATGAATTATTTCAATCCATCCTCATTTGGAAGACTCATAGCTGCTGTAATATTGGAAAGCTTAATTTGATTTCCATTTACAAAATAGGACTTTGATGGATGCTGTAAAACAAAGGATAACAATCTAGCTACTATATCTTTATCTTCTCTGCATTGTTGTTGACAGCAGAGAACTGAGGGCTCAGAGCCATGACCTACAAGAGTTTAAACCACTGTGCCAGCTGTGACAACAGAGAAACCAGCACCCAGCATCCAGCAAGGGCAGCTGCAATCAATCTCCTGCAATCACCCCCAATGACGTTTTAGGCCACTACAACATCTACTGCTTATGAATCAGAGCCCTAAATAATTTTTAGTCAAAGTTAACGCAGTGAATGGTTTAAACAAAAATAATCACGTGCACACAGTGAATTGATAGAGACTTTGCAAATTACCTTAATGATCACCCTGGCATTGTCTTAAACCATTTCGTTTCTGGTGCTATCTCCTTATTCATTTTCTCAAAAGTCTGTTTCTGGCTCAAGTCTGGAAGGGAAGAAAGTTCAAACATTGTGAAGCTGCGTGTTGATGTTACATGTTTCACAATAAATTACATTCAGCCCAGGAAATTTCTCTTTAGATTAGGTGTTAGCAGCTGATAGACACACAGGCCAAGAGAATAAAAATTTGGTTAAAAGTTAAAATATGGCAAGTTCTGTTTTCCTAATGTAGAGAATCCTTGGATAGCTACAACTGTGACAGAAAACATTAATTTATTTCCAGTGAATGCCAAATATTACTATTTTAATGCCCCTTCACTTCAGAATGTCAAGAATGCCCTTATCCATATTCTTGGTGTTCTGCCAGTAGATCTGGCAAAAGACTCTGATGTGCCTCTTAATTCAAGGCTCTCTGCTGTGAAGATCTCCCACACAAAGTATTTATAAACCACAGTGTACCTCCTCCTTCTCCTCACAGAAAATACTCCCAGACATTCATGCTCTGCCTTTTAAATATTCCCAATTGCCTTCTCTGCAAAACACACCCCTGAGCTGGGTCTGTTCGGATTCATGGGGCAGGGATGCTCCTCCCAGAAAGGAGTCACCGTGCCAGTGGTTTCAGTGCCGTTCAGCGCTGTGTGCCCCCAGGGCACCGCCCCAGGGACAGGGCTGCTCCTGCCTGTCCTTGCATCCTGCTTTACCCCTCACCGAGTGCCACCGAGGCAGCTCTGCCCTGATGGGAGGCTCCGGCATGCCTCCTCTGATTTTTAACGTAATACCTCTATACCTCGGCATTTATCTTATTTGTTTTTAGAATATTTATCTTATTTGTTNCCCGCCCGGGCCCCACCAGCCCGAAAATGAAACAGCTGCAGCGCAAACCCAGTTTGGATTCGCCCTGAACGTTCTTTCCAAGAAGGGCGTGTGTGCGTGTGTTTCTATATCAAACACATGCAAGCCAGCCTTTTATTTTTGATGAATAGACTCTTAATATTTTGCTCAGCAAAGTTTTATCTTAAAATTAACAATACGAAGACTCGATACTTTGAATATTGCATGCTCATTCAACAACCAGGGATAANGCCAGTAGATCTGGCAAAAGACTCTGATGTGCCTCTTAATTCAAGGCTCTCTGCTGTGAAGATCTCCCACACAAAGTATTTATAAACCACAGTGTACCTCCTCCTTCTCCTCACAGAAAATACTCCCAGACATTCATGCTCTACCTTTTAAATATTCCCAATTGCCTTCTCTGCAAAACACACCCCTGAGCTGGGTCTGTTCGGATTCATGGGGCAGGGATGCTCCTCCCAGAAAGGAGTCACCGTGCCAGTGGTTTCAGTGCCGTTCAGCGCTGTGTGCCCCCAGGGCACCGCCCCAGGGACAGGGCTGCTCCTGCCTGTCCTTGCATCCTGCTTTGCCCCTCACCGAGTGCCACCGAGGCAGCTCTGCCCTGATGGGAGGCTCCGGCATGCCTCCTCTGATTTTTAACGTAATACCTCTATACCTCGGCATTTATCTTATTTGTTTTTAGAATATTTATCTTATTTGTTTTTAGAATATAATTTCTCATGCACCGACACCTTAACTCCTGGCAATCAGATTGTTCAAACAGCAGACTTCTGGCCGCAGTTCTGAATCCAATGAATTCATATCAAAGCTAAATATATTACCACCAATTTCATTTGCCTATCAAACATAACCTGTCAGCACACCAGAGGGCAGTCAGTCCCTGAGCCGAGAAGCACACGGAGCCTACCACCCAGCAGCGAGGACNATACTTTGAATATTGCATGCTCATTCAACAACCAGGGATAAAAATTATACATGACTTTGGATTTGAATCACAACTATTCCTATGCTTAGTGACAAATGATAATGAAATAAAAATTCAGATATTTCAGCAGAACTCTGATGTCTTTGGACTGTTGCTTACACTTAATTAAAAATATGTAATATTTTAGTTCTCTTATGTACACTTAAAATACCATTCCTGAAACAGTTAAAAATACTCAAGAATTTTACCGAAAAGACTGAAAAGGGGACCCAATGCATTCAAACCTAGTTTTTTTCTTAAAAAATTGCTTCCTTTGAATTAGCCATTTAAAATTATATAATGCAGACAGAACTTAAAATTATATAATCTGACAGAACTTAGTGAGCCACAAGGCAGACAGCAAAAACTTGGGATTGTCCTACACAGTTCAGCAGAGTTTGAACAGTACAATGCAACCACATTCTAAACAAATGCATAAAATACACAGGTAAAAAATGTACAAATCTAAAAACCATCTGTATTTAAAAAGTCATCAATTGTCTACACCATCTTCTTAAGCACTGCAGTATTTCCACTGTTGTGCACAGAGTTACATACCAACATATACAAAATTGGTAGATTTATGTACAAAATTGAGGATAAACAGTAGCAGTCAGGGATGCTAGGAATAGTCTGAACACCATGAATTACACTGTTGTAAGGCACTTGGGTTTCCATTCTGTGATAAAAAAGGGAAACTGAACACATCAGAGAAACACCTGCTTACATAACCAGACTCCTCTAAATACCAGACAGCAGATTAGGTCTTGGAATCTGCAAAGTCATTATTATTCTAAACTGTATTCATGAAAATAACAGGTTTTATACATGAATTATAGCAGAGATACAACCTTCCCAATAAAACAGAGCCACCTAGAACATAAACCAGGCCCAGATCTAAAAATAGCGTTTGACGCAGCTACACAAAATTCTAGCAAGAAAGGCATTCATATCAAACACAGCCTGCAAGCTTGCAAAACAGAAGGAAAAACTGCCAGTATTAGAAAGACGCTGTGTGAGTCACTGTTTGTCATGGAACTTTCACAGGCACTCTCTCTCTGGTTCAGAGTTGCTCTTCCAAAACACAAGCTACCCTAATATGGCACTGAAACAGGAAGGAAAACAGCAGCACTAGCACCGACTACTGGGACTCGTCTGAGCTTTGCTTGTTTACAATTGCAATAAATTTGTTTACATTACATGCCTTAAAACGTAAGAGAAAAAGCTCCTTTCAACAGTAAACTGTTGCATTTGTCACAGATATCCTGCACTTGGCCTCACACCAGGAATCAGTCTCAGGACTTTACCCGTTTAAAGGGAGGGAGAGGGGAATGCCAAATCACTCACATGTAAGGGAAAGTCCCTGTTATTTTCCATTTAAAACACTGCTTCTAGTCCTGTTCTTGCAGCAACCAAAGACTGAATAGCACAAGGCATGCTTCAGAAATAGACTTTGGAGAAAGAAACAGAGAAAGACAAAAGAGTACCAATCTCTTGGCTCTCGTGACAGGACTTGAGGCTTGAAGTTGAGTTGGGGGATTAAGGTTAGATAAGGGAAAGGTTCTTCACCCAGAGGGTGGCTGGGCACTGAACAGCCTCCCCAGGGAAGTGGGTACAGCCCCAACCCTGACAGAGCTCTAGAAGTGTTTGGACAATAGTCTCAGACACGGGGAAGGAGTGTTGAAGTGTTCTGTGAAGAGCCAGGAGTTGGACTCAGTCGTTGTGGATCCTTCCAACTCAGCACTTTCTATGATCCTATGAAACAATTACAATATATTTATATCACCACACACGCACCTAAAAAGTGAAAACAACATATGCAGCCAGGGATATACCTCAGGAAAAGAAAACAAGTTCTTCAAGGAACATGTTCACACATGCACACAGGCCCCAGGCACTGCGAGGGAGCTGGTGATTTATTCTCTCACTATTTATTAAAATGATACCAACTGCAGTTGGGGATAACAGGCTTTAAGAACCTGCTTAAGTTTTTATGGGGTTAGAACTTGGAGATTACATAACATTTCATAGGTAAGAACCACTTCTTGGCAAACACGTGCTGGTCAGAAGGACTCTGCCCACCTGAATAGCAAATTTCTCACAGAGTTATACAGAATAAAAAAATAATTAAGATTTGTCTGTTTGAATGTAGAAACATATTAAAAGGCTTTAATTTTTGTTCTTGCTACAATTCTCTTTCAGGTTACTTGTGTTAAGGGAAGAGCAAGACTTTGCCTTGTTTCTGACTTCATAAAACATGTGAAAGTGCCATGCAAAAAGAGAGTCTTTCAAAAACCCCAGTTCCTCAGCATATTTCAGCTCTTTTGCATTCAAGCAAAGAGTGATTTCAGACCCCATGGAACTGCAGAGAAAGCCACTCATGCTTTAGGGTAAGGCTCTGTATGTCAGAAGTTGAACCCACATTTTCTTTACAGTCCAATTTGATTTTACTCATGTGAACACTTGGCACCAGAGACTGGTTAAAAGGAAGGAGTAACAAGACTTAAGTATGTACAGAGATACAGACACAGAGCACTCAGCTTTGCTCTGCTCTTGAAAGTGGTCCTATTGGTCAACTTTCATAAATTATCTTCCTTTTTTTGCCTCTCACTTTTGGGAGATCCCAGAACAGAGCTAAAGGGGTGGAGCTGACTGCAGCTGTAGCTCTGCACAAACAAGCCATTTCTATATAGACAGCATCACATTCTGTTAACACCACATCATTCACACTTAGAACAGGCAAGGCAAAGACAAACAGGTATCAGTGCAATTGTTAAAGATAATAAAACTATTCTGAAAGAGTACTGATGGTCAAGATAACTTCCAATTTAAAAAACAGTGTAGGTTTCAGATCTTTTTAAGCATTCAAAACACCTTCCGCTGAGAGCTGTGAATTTATACTTGCTCTTCTAACTAGCCCCGCACAGCATTTGCAGCCTGAAAGAGCCAATGCACTTCCTTGGATTTGCACACCCTTCCCGGGGATGCTCACGGGCCCACGGCCGCCACCTGCTGGCAGCTGCTCCCTCGCGCGGGTCTCCAGCTGACAGGAACTCCGCCTTCCAGGAAAAGGGTTTTGTAACAAGTACTAACACACTACTCAAAAGGGAGTACTGCTACTGCTTTAATAAGAAATTCAAGTGAAACAGAAGATTTGGGGTTTTTTTCATAGAAAATATTACTACAGATCTGTAGTAGCAGAAGTTTTTAATTTACCAAAACCTGGCATCTATTAGCAACAGAACATACACAAAAATATCTTTGTTTATACAAATAAAATTAAGTTTTTAATATTCACAAAGTAACATAAAAGAGCAACATTTTTCTTCACATTGATAATCATTAGTCAGAGCAGTTGTGATATAAAAGCTGTGTATAGCATTTAGTCAAGCACCATGGCAGACAGTGCATTAAGATCTCTCATGAATGGATGATTAGCTAGTATTTGATCAATCTTCTGTCTTTGATCATAGTCAGGAAAAATTTTAATCAGGGCTTCTCTTAGCTGGACTGTTTCTGAGGCAGATCTCTGTGGTGGAATTGCTGGACAAGGCTCTGTGTTTTCTTCCCGTGGAAGCCATGGGGATGAATGATCATCGTGCACTCTGCCTCCAGGCTGTCGACTGCCACTGCTTGCTTCGGGGAGGAAGAAAGGTGTCTCAGAAGAATATTGTCCACTGCTCTGTAAAGGCTTTTGTGTTGACCAAGAGTCTCTATGGAACAAAATAAAATTTTTTATTAAATTAAGTTAAAGGAGATGCTAGCTACAGCTCTTCTCTGTACAAGAGAGAGAAAAGAGAAATGTGTGTAACTTAAACTTCCCTGGTGCTCAGCCAGTTACTGACTGGAATCAAATGACAAGCATTCTTTCAAAGTGAAACAAAACAGGAGGTGTAACAGTTCTCAATCTGAACCTGGCACAACTAACAACATTAATATCACTCAGGAATAGCCTCTATGCTGTGAGTACTTGACTTGGCAGATTATAGCAACAGTCAAAGCCTATTTTGTGAAGATATAGATAAAAAGATACATTGAACACAAGTACGCTGACATGGAACCTGTGAAACTACTGACAGACCAAAGGGGCTTCCAAGACTGCTTCACAAGACTATTCCTCATCTGCTTTTGCTCTTGACTGACCTGTGCTCATATTTAGATCAGGGCCTTGTTTCCTTTGTATTATATCCTTAACAGGGCAATTAAGTTGTTTTAGCAATCTCAGGATTTGAATACTCTTCCTTAATTATTGAGATTTCATTTCAGACTTCAAAAAGTTGCTGCTACTCTATACACTGCTAGCACTACAAAATTTAAAGTTCAGTCTACTTCAGATGCCAGCAGATACCAGAGAAATGTGAAGTGGAACTCATGTCAAAGTCTAGTTTCCTACCACCAAGGGAAACGGTATCTAAATTACAGAGCTCTATTTTAAAAGCATTTGGGTTATGACACCTCCCGTTACTCAGAGCGGAAAGGTTTTCTAATTGCTGAAGATCCTTCTAGTTTCTGATCTTGTTCCTGGTGCCATTTACACTTTCTGCATCATTTAACTCATGTAGAAAAACCACAGTGAAGGAACAAAATTAACTCTCTGCACTGGCAGCTTTTCTCTGTCTTACCCCCCCCCCCCCAAAAAAAAACCCAACCAAACCCAAACACCAAAGCCTAGTTCCAGTTCCAAGTTTACAGGATAAGAAATCAAACTCCTCTGTGGTCTTCTCAACTCCCTCCATTTCTACAATCACCACGCTCACTTACCTCTCAGAACACTGCTTTCATTTTATTTCTCTCAGACACAGGCAGGTAAAACACAGTGTTCCAAATAACATCTCAAAGGTTTTGTATTAGAGCTTTAATACTTAGCATTTCCTTCTGGAGTTCTAGCACTGCACTTGCTTTTTAATGTCAACACACTTATTTTCAAATCAGTTTGTAATCTATGGTATATAAATGTTCCATTTTCCTCAAGTGTTTCCAATAGATGAGATTCTTGCTTATTCTTTGTATTAATCCTTAAGTATAGCTTGTCTTTTCTATTGCCAATTTTTAAGTTACCTCATTGTTTTTAAAAGCCCTCTGAATACTCCTCAGAATTATTAGCCTTTCTAATTCCTAAACTGGTGAAAGAGCAGCAGTTTATTATCTTGTGCAAAAGAGCAAACTAATTCTCAAATCTTGGCAATTCATGCAAAGCGAATTCATACTTGGAATATGTGCACATTTAAAAAGTACATTATCTTAAATGAACGATATATATTAATATAACTATTACTCAAATACAAATGGATTTAATAACAATGCCTCAAAAATTGTTCTGACAACAGTAAGGTACCCTCAACCGTGATGTGAAGTGTGCAAAGTGTTTGTAACACCTATTGTCCCACTATGAATAAGTGACCAACCAAGGTGTCCTAGATAACATCAGTGTAATTAACAACACATACCCACATCTCTGGCACCTCTGGGTGCTGTTAACACACCCGTGCATGAAAGCCATCACAGTCAAATCTCAGAAGAAGCTATTGTCTTACTTATCTTAGTTCTCAGAGATCTCGATTAGAGGCAAATGTCACCAGCAGTTTCTGAACGAACTGAAGTAACAGGAAAAACACGGTTTTTTGTTAAACTGCTCCATGCTACAGTGTTCCTACTTAATTTTACTGTGCTTTACAGGTGTATGAGTGAACGAGGAGAACAGTTTATTTCAAATGTGAAATAACTGTGTCAAACAAAAGGGAAAACCATGTTTATACCTAGAATAGCCTTCACTTCGAAGGAAGTCATCTAATCTGGGTCCATTTCTTCCCAAAGGATCATCAGGAACCATAAATATGTCACCAGCAAAAGTGTACTGGAGCAACCTGCAAGAGAGTTCTTTTAAATAATAAGGTATTACACCCTTGCTGTCCTTCACCTTTGTAGCACAGGACGAATTTCCTTAGAGCAGACACCACACCAGGAGTCCCTGAAGATTAATTAGCAAGCCCAACTGAGATCCAACCAGCATTCCCTGACAAAATAACTCAGTGGGAGTTGTGAACTCTTCCTATTACACTGCAGAACAGGGAGCTTTGCTCTTTTTTTTTTTTTTTGACAGCAACTGTTTTATGACAGAAGTTTTGCAACAACACCACAGTGGAATTTTCTAGGTGATTAGAGAAGACTTTTGGTTGTTCTAATTCCCCTTCCTTGCAAGGATCTTCAGTCATGTAGCTCAAATGCCTGTTTTAGCAGAAAGCCACACAACTAGCAAATATAGACTTAAATGTTTACAGTTAAGACACAAAGCTTTTTTTCCAGAATTATTTTGGGACAGGTAGAAATCTGAATTGAAAAAAAAAAACAGTTCAACTGAAATTTGTCTGCCAGGAAAATATTTGGTACAGTGGAATTTCCCCAGAAGTAAAACTAATAGCAGATGTTAACACAAGCTCTTAAAAAACCACAGACTAGAGATCACATGCCAAGTATTCTTGCTGAAGTTCTGGAGAACAGAACCTGTTGGGTAGAATTCACTCAAGAAATAATGTAAATGCCTACATGATTAGCCAGCATCAACTCCATGGTCTCCCAGCTATATTGTGAGAACCCAGGGCAAGTTTTTAGTTACTTATTTCATTAGACCTATACTGACCCCAGCCACTTTAACAGATGTATCCTCAGAAGATGTCAGGGAGATTGAGGGATTAGTGGGAAATTTCATTAACAGAAGATTACACTTTAACAGTAAAATAACCTGAATTAACTGGAAAGGAAAAAAAAAAATCCCAAACACCCAAATCCAACAAACTAACAAAGAAACAAATTCCACAAGATGAGGCTATTTGATAACTAAGTGAACTCATCTAAACCCAAAGAACAATTGCAGGGAAATGGCTACATGGATATGCTGCAAGTGTTCATTTTGTTTAGCTGTGCCAATCTGTCCCACTTGAGTAAAGAGTGATTGACTCTGAACAATTAGAAGTGACACTCTACATCCGCATCAGCTATTGTGTCTCCTTGAAAAAAAATGAGCTTTCAGACAAGAGAGCACACGAAAGTGGACTGCTCTAACAGGATCCAACACCAGCCTTCAGAAGTGACACAGGTGTGCTGTTACACCAAGCTCCTGCTTACGTGAGCAATTACAGACATACGTGACAGAATATATGAATAACAGGGCTATTAGACTACTCAACACATGACTGTAAGGCCATGAATCACCACAGTGAATCACAGAGTACTTTATTTGGATCTACCAGAACTGCACGACAGATTAAATAAAAATAGTGAAATTCCACATGCAGGTAGAGTATCTACAACTGCAAGGACAGACATCGTTTTACAATATCACAGAAACTCAATAATTACCTTTTTTGAATAATTTCTCTCCAGGCAAATGATTCTGTCACAAATTCTCTGAAGTTATCATTAGTCACAATAACACCTCCAGTTTTAACAGCAAGGTGTAATAAAAACCTGTAAAATTAATTTCAAAGATCACTGAGAGTTTGTTTTGCTGGAAATAATCCAAAGACCTAGAAAACAAAACATTTCATCATCCAAAAGTAATCTTTTTGCATGAAAACAAGCACCTTGATTACTAGAAAGTTACTCTGCTTTTACCCATCTTAAACTTACAACAGGGTTTTAGGTAGCATGCATTTATTTAGTGCAGCGGAGTCTTCATGGGAGGTTTTTTTCCCCGTTAAAAAAAAACCAACCAAACAAACTCACACAAGCAAAACCCTCCAAAACCCACGATCTAAATATTTGCAGAGGTAAATGGCTTGGTTTATGGAACAGTACAGTATTCATTACACGATCCAACACAAACTCATTTCCATACACTGTTTTGCTTAGCACTAATGTCTGTGTTCTGCATGTTAGTTGTTTGCTCTGTCAATGCTTCTTAAAAACCTTTTTGTTAAATAAATTATGACAAAATGTAGCTACTCATTTATTAAGAAAAAACCATGTTTGCTTTCTTTCATAAGCTCTCTAAAAACATGTTTTTTGCCATTTGAAACTATTTTAGCCACAAGATAATGGATGGAGTCCTTTTAAAGGAAAGTGCACGCTTTTAATGAAAGTACAAATATGTTATTATAACACTTATTTCCACAGTAATCTCAGCTGTAAATACTGCGCTGCCAGAGCATTCCTTAAGAAAGGCTGGGTGTATATAAAACATTAACGAAGCATTCTGTGTCTTGTTCACTGAAAGATGATCTTTGGTCCTCAAATTAACTTGGAAATTCACTATTGTTATAAATACACTGCTCCAAACACACAGCAATGTCTGTGTGCCAACTGGCATCAAGAAGAAAATGGAGCTAAATAGTATCTGATCAGTAGCTGATTTATGCCCCAAGCATAAAAGGCAATTCAGGGACAGAGTGATGACTAGGAAAGCATAAAAACATTACTGGAAGATTAATTTTTTCAGACTGCCTTTCTAAATTTTTTTAAATTGCCATGAAAATTTGTAATTCTCCATGACTTTCTGACTACATAGGAGTGTTTCTTACAACAGTGAAATAATGTAACAGATGTAGAGCTCAGTCTTAAGTTGAATGCATAGCTCTGTCTACAGAGGTTGCAGAACCAGCTAATAGAACCACTCATGAAACATTAAGCTTTCAGAACCATTAGTCAAATCTTCAAAAAGACTTTAAAACTATGTATATTCTGTACCTGTCATCATGAGCAGCAATTCTTGCTCCTAAAACCATCCTTGCAGGGGTTAAAGACAATATTCCAACATCCTCGAGTTGTGTTAAGAAATTCTGCTCTGTTAAAACATGATTTGACAATTAGTCTGAGGTATAATTAACAGAGATGGGCTATTTTTGTACCAATTAAGCTATAGAAATGACATTGATAGCTGAAGAATTGCTCATACTATAAAAATGGGGAAGAAGAGGTCAAAACTAGAAATTAAAGAGCAAACAAAAACTAACCCAAAAAGGCCTCCCTGATGGCACACCTGTTAGCCAAAATAGCATTTAAGGGTCTCTCACACTGTGTATGGAAACCCAATTCCTCAAGCTGAGCAGCCAGACTGCTCCTGCTTAACATTTGATGAAGCATTCCTTCTCCATTTATTCTTCATAGAAGTATCCAAAGAAATAGTTACCGCCTGGTTTAATTAAGACAATATTAGGAAACGTCCCTCACCTGTAATGGAAGGGTCACGTCTTGTTCTCCACTGTGGAACGAATACAGTAATATTTCTGTGGCCACGTTTCCAAAAGTAGTCAACAGCTATTGCAATTCCTCGACAGGAGAAGAATTTCCTTAGACCATGACTGAGGGTGAAAGAAAAAGAAGGGAGATTAAATTCGCTAGGGTTTTACTACCATGAAAACAAAGAAAATGCAACAAAACCTTGCAATGTGAAGCTGCAAGTCCCACATGGAGCTTCAGGAAAAGAAAAGACAGATGGGTGCTATAGGTGAGGAATCTTATAAATGGAAAAGATCTTCAGCAACAGAAGAGAACAGATACATCCCTTTGCAACTTTACAGCTCAGTCTCCTTTCAGTTTCTCGGGCACAGCAATAATGGAATAATCAGAAGTGAGTTTAGCTTTAAAGAAGAGGCCAATAATGATGGTTTCTGAACTCTACAGAGTACAAATTAAAACTATAATAATCCAATATTGTGGTAGTTTCAAATACAGTCCCACTACAAAACAGAACACCTTTGGTTCAACTGACTACCAAGGACTACATCTGAGCAGTTCTCTGATAATCTATCAGTGCCTCCTCTCCCTTCATTTCAACAGTCTGAGCTATTGTTCTAAAGCAAAATAATGAAATTTCTTGGAAGAAAGATTTTCAAAACTTTGTATTTTAGCATTAATCTTTTTCTCCATTAAAAAATACGATGTTCATTATCTATTTTTACAGCTCCCTTAAGTGACTTTCCAGAAAAATGAGCAACTGCCTAAAATAAGGGACACAAAGATTTGAGTTGATGACCTTGTGAGGCCCTTCCCAACTGGAATTACCCCAATGACCCCATCTGCCCATTTAACACAGGGCACAATTAACTGTCTAACCAGACTCCAGCATTTTCATAGAGGCTACACTAAGACAAAACAAAGATATGATTTCCTAGAAAAGACACACTGATTGAGCACTGATGGCATGACCAGCCAAAGCATTTCTTGCAAAATAGTGTATAATCTATGTTTTGAATTAGATGTCAAATCACTACAAAGTACTTACAACAATGAGCAAGTGGTATTTCTTTTTTAAACCAGTCTCCCAGTTAACATGCAAGCGCATATTATAACCCTAACAGTAAGCCCTGTTAGTTTTGAACAGAATCTTATCTTTAAGCCCTTGTTTAACATACCAAGAAATCTTCCTAACATAATGGTCTTTAAAAGATTTCCATGGAAATATTTTACAGTGAAACTTAGCCTTTAGTAGCATTCATTTATCCTTTTGCAGTTTTGTACATTCTTTTAAAAATATATTTATCAAAATTTAAATCTATTAAGGTTCTCTGAATTTGGAGAAAAATTCTTTATGTAGAAAGGCAGAAAAATGAGCAAGCCACATCTGAAATATAAAAGGCAAAAAAATCTGACTGATTAACAGAATTTCCGGAGGAAAAAAAAAATACTATGCCACACATGCCCTTAATAAAATTAAGCATTCTTGGTGTCAAGAATGGTCAAATAAAGGAATAGAACAGTCAAATAAAGGAATGCAATTTTCATAGAAGAGTTCTCTTTGTAAACCTTCTAGGACATAACCTTGAAATGCAGTCATCATCCCACTAATTTAAGTTAGGTATCCTGTTCATTAAATTGGAAAGCTCTTAAATATTTTCAATGAATTAATGGTTTTCAACTGGACTTCAAGAAATGCAGAGGGCTTGATATTCATGTTAAAATTTATGCCTCCTCTGCTCGTCTATTGTCCTGTTTCAGAGCTCTAAGCTGGCTGAACTACACAGTGCACTGTTTTTTAAGTGTTTTGAAGCTTAGAAAAGCAGCTCTTGATTTGTCCTGAACACAAAATCCTGCTCTGCTACAAATTAAAAAAGCATGCAAATTAGAAGCAACTTAACTTTATCGAATAACATGTAGAATTAATGTAAGCTATAATACAAATATATATGTCACTGCTAAACTAAAAGAACTACAAAATGCTTTAACTGAATTAGATAAACACCTGAAGGGACAGCAAATCACCACGGCAATATGGTCTTTTCATGATATCCATCTCAAAGACTGCATCTGTTCTCCAAATGCCATTGCAAATGCTGGTTTTGCCTGTCCCAGTTCTTTAAAACCCTGTGAAGGCCCTACAAAGGTATTTCCTAAATTAAACAAAAGATGATCATAAGCAGCACAAAGCAACAAAATAGCAGGTTGCCTTCTGGGACATGGAACATTTTCCTTTTAGTTTGTAACTAAAATACTGTCACAAATGAGTGGTTTGGCTGCTTAAAGAAACACTGTCAAAGGTATTGCCAAAGGCAGGGTTTGGCACGAAATTTGTGAAAATACGGCTTCACAGAGTTCAGTGGCAACATTCACTCTTGTGAACTTGTGAAGAACAAGTTCATTATTTACTGCACAGGTTAAAGCATACAAAGATCAAAATACAATCAATTTGGAATGATTTACACAGAAGCCAGGAATGCAGACGGGGGTGAGGGTGCAAAGCATATGGACGCAAAGATAAGGATGCAAAAGGGTTTAGCAGCACTTAATCATCGAGTACTTTAACAAAGCAATTCCACAGGGCTCACTGTAGTTATAACAAGGACTTAACTGTAGATTTGAGGCAGTAACATTCATACCATGATCAATTCACACACACAGGTACGCGATGTAAACAGCTAATTCTCTGTGCCTAAAGGTACCCTCAAAAAATTCCACTCAGCATCAGTGAAATGTTCACACCAAGTCCCTTTGCATTTCCCAACAGGTAAGGGTCACACCTCAGGAAGTGTGGAGAGGTGTGGGGGAGCTCTTCCACCAGGAACAGTCCTTTGAGTATCAGAAAGGTGAGGATTTGTGAAATCTGAGCAGCGTCCCACTCGAGGGAGGTGCTGGCACAGCTGCTGAGCCCCAGGAGAGCTCCAAGGGTCTCACTCAGGACAGGTATTTATAGGGCCGCAGGATGACTGACTTTGGCCAGCAGTTAAGTTTCCCCCCTCGGTAACTCCTGGGCTTTGCTCCCCTAAGTGCAGGAACAATGGTGCCCAGCCACTTGGGCTATGCTTCAGGTAAATCGTTCACCAAGGCTTCAAAGGATTATTGCTTATCCTTTGTTTCCCACATTGTTTGGGCAGCTGATGTTTCTGACTGGATGCACCAACACAAGTACATATCATTTACATGCTATTCTAGCAAGATAATTCCATTCGATCATTCATTCAGAGTTTCTTCCATATTTTAATACAATTTAAATTACCCAACAACTGGATATTGCAGTCTGCCCACAAAGGCCTGTTTTCAGCATATAAAACCAGGTAATTTTTAAAAATACTTGTTAGCAGCTAGGGTAAACTCTGGGCTTTTTCTCATTCCACAAGCACCCTGAGACAGTGTGATAACAGATCAGTGTGCTGCACATGTCAAAAGAAAAGATTCTACAGCTTTTGCAGTTTTCCAGACTTAAGACACCAGGCAAGCAATGATCCAGAAACCCACACAGCATTAGTCTAAGCATGTCGGTGATGCATTAAGACCCACACTCTCATCAAAAAACCAAACCCCACAAAACTCAGAGGTCAAAAGAACCCTGAACCAGCATAGGCATGGAAGCAGTTCTCAAGGTACTGAGAAGAAAAACTGAGTACAATTTAAAGCAATTTTGCAAACAAATCTTCACTTAATGATATGCAAGAAAATAATGAGGCTTTATTTAGCCAGAGGGAAGCTCCAGAATACCTACATAATCAAACCAAAAGGCCCCCAAGCATTGATTATTTAGTAGGACATTTGAGTATCTTGAAGGTTCTGCTATTTTGAGGCAGCTCTGTCCTTTACGTTTCATAACCAGTTTTCATTTGGTTGAGTAGAAGGCACCAGGTGTTATATAACCTTTTGGAGGACTGTATGTCAATAGCACCCAGCTACTATGCCCTACTCCAACACGGGGTGTGTGCAGCCCAGCTGGTGTGCAGGGCAATCCACTGGGGTGCATGAAGGAAATATCAGAACCTCAGTAATGCACATATATAGTTGGTAAATATACATATATACATTTGCAAAAAATAACGGGATCCAAGCACTAATGTGCAATGCTGTTAGAGAAGAAATACGTCACTACCAGATGAGAACCTCCACTTTAAAACTACAAGATGATAAGAGCACAAAAAAGCCCCAAACCCCTGAAGTTGACAGTAAGTTAACCTCTTTGTTAGGCACTGGCAAAGCAAATTAAACTTCATGCATAACACTGATTGCAATAGAACAAAGCTTGCCCTGAGATTACTTCTGACTGAAGTGTTAAATTGAACTGAACACTGGTGATTCAAATCAGGTTACTCTGAAATGGCACAACTCTGAGTACATGCACACCAGAAACCTAGCTAGCAAAAACTTTACACATGCCACTGCAACCTCTTAACTCCCATTTCATCTGAAAGTTCATTGAACTGTTAATAAAGAGACAACTGAAAAGAACAATACTTACGAAATTGCAACATTGCTTCCATCAATAATTATATGTTTTAAATATGGTTTTCCAGGTTCATTTATCAACTCCAGTCTGTATGGCTTCTTCAGAGAGTCCAAAAATCTTTGAACCCCAGTAACTGAATGATCTGGATGTGGTCCCACTGTGTCTCTGTCCAGATTTGAAGGATGTTTTTGTGAAGACAGTAACCGATCTGGCACAGGATTGTCACAATGTGAGGCTTGGGAAAGGTGCTGGTGGAGAGGCCTCGCTTGAGAAGAGCTGCAGGGTCCCAGCTGCTCCTCAGAACCAGGGTGGCTGTTCTGTACAGCTGAGGGCCCTGCAGATTTTTGCTGAAATGCAGTTTTACTCTTACTTGAGATATACTGCACATCTGAGCTCCCTCTGGCTACAAAGTCAACATCTTTTAGACCTCCAGCTTGCACAGTGCTGGAAGTTCCCCCGCCATCAGTTTCTATATTGCTTGACCTTGAGTTGTGATTCTTACCAGGACCATAAACATCTCTCTGTTTATAGCATAGAACTGAGTTCTTGCTGGGAGGGGAAGCAGATTTGCATACCAATCTATGCATTTTATCTTCTGCACCAACTTGGGTGTCTGGAGCACCTCTTATTTTGTGATACTCATTTTTTGTCTCCTTTGAAGTATGACTGGATTTAAGTGGACTTTTATTCCTAGAAATGCCTCTGTCTTCTAGCTTTTGTGAATTATTTACATTATTTCCTATAGGAAGATTGACAGTTATAGGCTTTTGAGACGACTGTTCATGTTCTTTTTTAAACTTTAAATTTTCCTTTTCAATTTCTTCTAGCAATATTAGTGGTTCCACAGATTGTCCTAGGATACCAATAACTTTTTCTACAATATTTTGGGAATATCCCATTGTTCTGAAAAAGTTCACAAGAATCTTATATTCCATTTCCTCAGTGAGAGCATCACCTTCTTTAAGGCAATAAGTAGAACCATCTGATTCATTGCAGGTATCCAAAACCAGATCAATAACTGCATCAGTGTCTGAAGGATTCTTGCGTAAGGCAGATTTCACTTGCTGATCATTTTCCAAAGAGAAATGCTTTTTAGGGAGCCTTTCCTCCTCATCAGAAGACCTTCTTTTACATGAGTGCCTCTCTTTAACTGCCTCTAACGGAGGGTCCTTTATGGGAACAAACCTTGTTTCAGGAGCATCAGAAAAGACAGTGTCCATTTGCTTTGTAAGTTCAGTGACAGGCGTGCCAGCATTGCTTCTTGCTTCCTCCCCACTTGCCCTTCCATCTCTGTTTGCAGAAACAACTTTGGAGGTGCTGTTCTGTCCAAGCTCTTGTGGGCTTTCAGAACCTGTGAGATCTATGATATCACTCTCCCTGTCAAAAACATCAGTTTGGGTGAGAGCTAAGAGTTCTCTTTTTAGTGCACTAGGCAAAATCAGTAAATCCATCGTATACTTATCTGCATGTGCTTCCACGAATTGTCTGAACTGCTTTTTGATCTCTGATTCATTGTCATTTAAGAAGCTTTCATTATTCTCAAAAAGCTTCACAAACTGTTGCACATGACTTTGAGCCATAACAACAGCTTCTGCACCCCCCTTAATACTGAGCAATCCCATTTCCAGCACTGTTACATCAGCACAGGTATCCTGAATAAGACTGTTGAGAAACAGGCTCTGTGCACCAACAAAGATGCAGTGCATGTCCTTTGGGTAGTACTCCTTTTCTTCTAGTTCAGGTTCACACAGTCCCTTGATGTACTCCTAAGAGGAGAAAGACAGCAAAGTGAATAGTTGTGAAAACCTAAAGTATCCAGTTAGTTTTTATTAGGTCAGTAATGGACAGGTTAGAAAATAAAGCAAACTTAGCATAACGAATGTGAGAAAGTATACACTGCCAGTAAAGAGGACAAGAGAAATAAAACATCAATATCTAAAATGATTTTTAAATAGATCTCATAGAAGTCTCTCTTTTATATCCTCTTGTTTATACCTGATAGCAACAGGTAACTTAATTTTTAGATCAAACTGTTTAAAAGATCAGATCATCAAGAGAGATTTATTTTCCCATCCCTATTCTTCGGTCAAAGAGAACTCTTCAGGAACAAATGCCTTTCACCAGAGTTTTACTCAGTCCATAAACCTGAACTTCTAAAAACAATTTCTGAAGTAAATTCTCTAAGGCTTATTGCACCAGCAGCCATCCTATATTTTTGTTACTAACTGAGAAAACTCCAGGGTCCAGATATTTCTGTGTTCCTGAANAAAAAAAATTAAAAATCCCAATGCTATTTCTGCTACCTGTAAGTTACTACAAGTAAATTCACTATACTACCTTGTTTTAAATGTATCAAGAGCTCAAAACTCTGTCAGTACAGTATACTATTTATTCTTTCAGATAGCATTATTTTTCCCAAACTGCTTCTTTTGGTCCTTAAAATTCTTTAATATAGTGAAATCAGCTTCTAAGCTGCAGTCATTTTATTTGCAGAATCCCAGGGATACCACATTTTATTATCAATATTTACTCTCAAACATTAATCTTCCTTTAAATGGAACTGCGAACCAACACAAGGTAATGAATAACGTAATACCATTTCCTATCACCTCTTGAGTTACATCATCACGAGTATCAAGGCAGGCTGCCCCAGGAGCGTATCAGCACAAACGGCTTCCGCAGCAAAACCCACAGGGCTACACTCCACGCCTTAGTCATCATATGACTGCTTTTGCAGAGCAGCAAGATAACAACATAACTGGTGAAGAGGATGCTCTAAAATTCTGGGAACTTTTTTTTAAACTAAGCAGCACTGGACAACGTACACATTACATCTGACTGATGAATTAAAACACGAATTGTTATCAACAAACCTTTCAAAGGCAGACAAAGATGATTATTCAATTGTTCATACTTTCTAGTCAATAATTCCTCCAGACAGTGTCTGAAAACTGCTCTACCTATAAGAGAAATCAAGTTTCTCATACCCTTTAAAGTATTAGGAGTAGAAAACATTTTTTATCTTGTTATGAAAAGCAGCAATTAGAAAACTGAAATCTCGTGCTATTTACTTCTTGTGCTTTAATTTCCTTGAAAAAAAGTGAAGTTGCACTACAGATGCCTGGAGAAGAAGAATAGCTACCTGTAACAGTTTCTGGATTCTCTAAAGCCAGGCAAATTGGTTTGGAGTAAATTTCAGAGTCAAATAATTAAAACCCCAATATAATAATAGTATTTTCCTTACAGCTCATTGTAAGGAAGTGCGTTACATGTTAAGGAATCAAGTTTTGAAAGCGGGCTGCCAAGCCTGAAATCAGTCACAAAACACATGCTCAGGATTCCCACTACCATCCAAGCGTAGTTAAACAAACAGACCGACCAACGCCCACATATCGAGATTTTGGGTTTGAAAGGGACCTTCAGCCTCGCTACTGCTCACACCAAAATTCTCATCACATGATTCAAACAGTTGTACTTGCCAGGCTCACTATGACTAATATCAATTTCAGCATTACTGCTGAGAAACTCCCCCCCAAAGGTTAGTTGTGCAAGACATTTAACATGTGTGAAGATACTTCACAGCAACTGCTGTTCCCTCTGAGACACAACCCGCATAGATGGTTTCCTTAACGCGTTAGAGTTAGGTTAAAAAGAGAACCATCTGCTCCAGACTGGTGAAGTTGTTCAGGTCTGACAACTTTTACATGAAGGAAATACTAGCTGCGTTAAGCTTTAGCGAGAGCTTCGCTAACGAGCTACTAAATGCCACCAAATAAGCGAAGCCTGTAAGGCAAAACATGGCAACGCCCAAACAATTCTGAGGAAATTCTTGACTTTGGGAGGAAGAAGGAAAGCGAAACATTTTAATCTCGCTTTAAAACAAAACTCGGCCCATCCTCACCGGTGTTACCACTCAGCTGCGGGCTGGACTATTTCATAACGCGGTGCCCGTGAACTTTGCACTTCTCAGCTGAGTTGTTTCGCTGTATTCCCTACGCTTATGTCAACACGGCCGGAGACTCCCTGGCACCGGGCACACATCCACCTGCCAAGGCACCGCGGCTTGTGTTTCCTCCTGGAGCACTCGGCTTTTCCCTACCCTTTCTTCCTCCAACCCGCGGCCCCGGCCGTGCCCGGCCGGCGGGGCTTCTCCGCACCCAACCCCGGCTGCCCGAGGCCCCACCGCCCCGCCTGGCCCCGCTCCCGGCCCCGTACCTTGGCGCTGCGCACGGCCTTCGTGCAGCCCGCCAGCTGCACCCAGATCCTGGCACTGGCGTTGGGCGGCGACAGCGCGGGCCGCCAGTCTCCCTGCGCCCCCAGCACGGCCAGCCGCACCTCGAACAAGCCCTCGATGCGGCCCCGGCTGCGCTCCAGGAGGCAGCTCTTCTCGGCGGGGACGGTGAACTCATCCACCCTGGGCCCCAGTGCGGAGCCGTGCGGTGTCTGGCGGGTCGCCATCAGCGCGGGGCGCGCAATCTCATCGTACCGGGAACAGCGACAGCGGNACTGCACAGGAAAGAAAGTCTTCCTCGTATTCAGGTCCAACTTCCTGTGCATCAGTTTCACCACCGAGCAGAGCCTGGTCCATCCTCTTGGCACCCCCTCTTTAGATATTTATACACATTAATGAAGTCCCCTCTCAGTCGTCTCTTCTCGAGGCTGAACAGGCCCAGCTCCCTCAGCCTTTCCTCGTAAGAGAGGTGCTCCAGTCCCTCGATCACCTTTGTCACCCTCCGCAGGACCCGCTCCAGAAGCTGCCTTCTCCGGGAGCTCCCCGTCCCTGGTGCTGAGGAGCCCGGAGACCGCTCCAGACGCGGCCTCCCGGCCCCGCCTCCCGGTCATTCTGTCCCCGCCTCCCGGTCATTCTGTCACCGCCTCCCGCTCGTTCCCCGCCCCTCTGCTGCCCGCGTCCCTGTCTGTGTGTCACGACAGGGAGGCAGGATGCGAGCGTTCCCCGCAGCCCTTATCGCCCTTATCGCTCACGGAGCGGCCGCTCCCCGCCCTGCGGCCACAGCCAGAGGCTCCTGCCCGCCCGACGGGGAAACCTTGGTTTAAGATACTCTTGGCACAGCCAGCTCTGGTATTGTCTTCTTGGATTTAATTTAAAAAGAAATGCAAGCTTTATCCCTTCTGATGGCAGGGGACAGAAGTGTAGCTGCCATCTCCAAATCTTTAGCTCTGATAGCTCGGAAAATATACAGGGCAGATTTTTTCCCGAACGCTCCCCCCCCCCCCCCCCCCCCCCCCAACCTGTTAAAGAGACATGAAGGATAAGATTAGTTCTTAAAAAGTATTTCTGGGACTGCAGTTGACTTCTAGGTGCCTGGAGCTGACAATACCGACCAGCTGTTGTACAAAGGTGTAAATGCCTCCTTTCATACCATCCCAGACACAGGTTAGTATCTTCCAAGTTCCCCTTGGAACTATTTGATTCCAGTTTGTTTTGGCCATCTCTTTAGTATCGCTGTGAAGTTAAGATTTTAGCAGCTGTTCATTAAATACAGCTTCCAAAGGGAGGACAAATATTTTGTTGTTGTGCATCTAAATGTACATATTTCGTTTTAGTCTACTTGTATGTTACACCTGGAAAGGCTTAATACAAAAATATGAAATATCATTTTTATAAAGCCACTTTGTATCCCTGATTAGAACTTTTACAAATGACAGTTTGCAGTTCTTAGCCCATAGGAAAATCCCGCTAAAAACTTATGTCTAGGTATTGCTATATACACTTTCCTATCTGAATTTGGAGTTATTCTTTGAGCCAAATAAAAAAAATTGTCTGTGGCAGTGGTAAAATGGAAAAAAAATTACATCTCTGTACACAGGCTGCATTTACACACAAACACTCATTCTACACTGGGCAGGGTTTTGACAGGGAGTATCATATTCAAGAAAGATGCTTCCCTGAAGTACTTTCCTGAAGATAATTTTTTTCCTGCTTCTGTTGTTTAGACATTTGCATTTTGCTTTAGCATTGAATTATCCTCCAAGGTGCAAACGTAAGAGCGTAATCCAACATTTAGCGAGGCAATTTCTGAGGTGACTGGTGCCATCCACTGTTAAAATGCAGCCACTGCAGCCAATGTTGTTTTCAGTTATTACAAACGACACTGTAAGCAAGGAACTTTATAATAAAAATGAAATTATCAGCATTTTGGGACACAAAGTAGCATTAAAAAGCTGAAAGAAAATTGACTTTTACCAGATCAACACAGCCTTTTGGAATAGCTCATATGAAAGAAGGCTTAATGACTTCTAAGTGATGTGGGTAATGCTTGGTGCTGTGGATATTTTCTTGTCTGTTTTGCCATGCTGCATGTTATAAAACATGGTTTCACTGCTGAATTTATTGTAATCTATATAATTCTCTATATATTCTTGATAAATCTGTATTCAAATGCATTATAATGGTCTGAGGCTGCTCTCAGGGAGGTCACTGTGAGTGTGAGCAGTTGTGGTTCTGTGACTCACCCTGCTGAGATTAGGTAGTACCTGACACTGTAATATTCAAGACAAACTAAACCCCTTTTGAAGTGGAAAAAAAGATGCTAGTGAAAAGGTTTACTAATGATTATATACATGGGACAATTATTAAAAGAAGTTGGAACTTTCTCCCTGCATTGTAGTGATGCAGACTAGAAAAAATAAAGTATTTTTAACTTTTTTTTTGTTTTGGAACTGCAGCCTGAACTTAATCTTCCTCATACTTAGGAGAAGTTTCGAGTCTCTTACCATAAGCACAAATGCAGGTGTACAAACCCCAAATGTGAGCTAAGTTGAGAACACTGGAAATTCTCTGGCATCTTACAATAGGCTGCTTACAAAATGGATTTGTTAGGGAAGAATGGTTTTGTTTTCCTCCTGTGGGTGTTTGCAGTAAAATATCCAAAGTGACAGGCTTGGTTTAGTTGGAGGGGAAATCTTTCCTGGATCTTTGGTTGCATCTTGTAAATTTATTTTAGAGATGGAAAAGTGCAATGTTTTGCTGGTAGCAGTCTGAGGAATTTGACGCACCCAATGCCTGGTCTTACTTTTCTACTTGGCACACCAGTGAGATTTATTAGAGATTTCCCTAAGTTGTTGCCAAGTTCATTATTTGTATCACTGTTGGGGAAATACTGTAATGGCAATGTGTAAATAGGTGTGGGGCTTTTTTTCATGTTTCACCATAGCTTGCTTCAGCTGCCTTGTGTAACTTCTTTCTCTTTATTAGAATTTCAGCAATTGAAAATTGGTTGCGTGAACTATTTTATGAAACTGGGCCTTCCTGAATTTGTGCTTGAGCTGCATACTTGAAACAGGAGCTGTACTGGTTGAAATGACATGGAAACCAAAATTTCAAACGGTCTTTCAGACCCGTTCTGGGTAAATGAGCTATGGAGTCTGTGATAATGCATTTTACACATGGTGCTCTGATCCTCGATATTACGGTCTTCAGTGGGGTTATTTGCATGCATAAATTTAAATATTTTTTTGATTATTTGCAGGATGTGGACTTAAAATACTAGGGTATAGAAAGTATCCTGCATGAATATGAATAGCAAAAACTTTAATTTGCAGTCATAACACAAATAGTAACATATTCTAAGAGTGATACCTCAAATAAATTCTATATATTTCTGAAGGAAATATATAGCTTTCTACGTTTTTTTATGATGTTTTATGGCTGTTTCTTGATCTTAGAAAGTCCCATGCCAGAGCCAAGAAAGATTGGAGACGCCTGCGAGTTCGTGTTCAGGTTGTTTATTTTTTCTTATCTCAAAGTGTCTGGAGCTGGCCAACAGTGACCTGCTCCACCGAGACACATTGCAGGAGTGATGCCCGAGAAGGCTGTCTTTACATTTTTATCTCTTTTAGGAAAACCAACCAAGTTCTACAACGTATTATTGTTCATCAATTTTTCCCAATTAATTTCTACCTTTTCTTAACATGACAGTGCTACCTCCACCAATACCCATCACCATCGTCACAGCAGAAGATGGAGGGGAGAGAAGAAAGAAGAAGGAGAAGGGGCAATGCCCTTTACTCTCCATGTTAGCTTTTTTCTCTCATATCTCCATAAATCTAAAACCTACATTCACCCAGTGATAAGATAAGCTAATTACACACTTTCTTTCCGTTTTGTATTTCTTCCCTCAATGGGGGCAGCCTTCTCCGAGGACATGGCTCAAACATAGAATTCTGTGCTTTCTTCTCGAGTTCCGAAACTGTCTGGCAGGGCTCCAGACCCCCCTGGACGGTCAGAGGAGTATTCTGGGCTGCCACAGAAATATATAGAGATAATGTGACTAGAGCTCACAAGTCTTGTGTGTAATATAGTCTTAAAACTTAAGGCAACTTCAAATTCTCATTAGGAAATTCTGGTATAATTTTTAACTTATTTTTTTTGTTGTTTTTGTTGTTTACAGAACTACAGAGAGAAAAAGTCAAAAATGGTTTGAAAATGAAATTATTTAAAATGATTTATAGAGACAAATTTCTACATCTTGTTCAAGTCTCCAGTTATGCTGTGACAGACGCGTGCTTGAAGCCCTGGTGACTAAGAAGGTGATTAAGAGGGTTTCCCTTTTGGAGAATTTGTTGCCATGCTGACATCTTAATGAACCTATAGATCATCAGCTTTAGTATCAAGAGGCAAACTTTTTGAAAATGATCCAAGGTATAGGTTCTGTAATTAGTAGTTTCTATAACTGAAACTTAGTCTGTCCCTTAATTTTAGAATGAATTACTTTTCTTAATTTCAATTTCCTTTCAAAATAACCTGTTGTAAATAATTGAGTCTTTATGAAAGGAATAAAAGACAAAAGCACTGCAATTACACATACATCAATTGTTGAGAGTAGATAGTATTTTTTTTTTCAAGTAATGGACTCCACATTCGGTTTTTGAGGCTTTTTGAGTGTGTTGGCTCAAGTTTCTTAATTAGTTGCAAAAAGCTGCAGGTGTATTGGCAAAGACTGTTATTTAGCCTGGGAAATGTTCCAGGAGACAGTTTTGTGGGTTTTTTTCTAATGTAAATATTTAGCTGTATTATTACCAGTAATTTTAAAGGTTCTACACTGTGTGACTACTGTGTATTTAAACATTGCAGCTTCACTTGGATGACTGACAAAACAAATGATAACCTAAGAGTATAATCTTATTGTGAGAAGGGATGGAACACTACTGAATTACTTGCAGAAATGACAAGTGGTATCTGAAGGGGTGTCAGCACCATGCAGCTGGCTCTGAGAAATGCAGAAATGCTGCAAAAAGTGAGCCATGCTCATTCTAAGTAAGTGCCACTCCAAGTTAGTTTAAAATAGAGTACTTCATCAAAGTTTCTGCAGCTGCAAAAATTAAAGCAGTATTCTTGCTAACTGTGCTAAAATTGAGGGATTTCACAAAGCTCTTTCAAGTAATTTTTATGGGTTATCAAAAGTTAGACTCAGACTCTTGAGCATCATTAAGGTTTTATGACTCTTGCAGCCAAGTGTTTGTTTTTTTAAAAAATTTTCGTAAACATTTTGCTACTATTCTGACTACAAGAATTTAATTTTCTTTTTTCCTGTAAGGCACTAGGTATGGTTAATTGCTGAGCTATGTATGTATGTATGTATGTGCTGTACCTGTTAGGCAGCTGACTGCTAATATGATAGGACCTTACAGCTGATTTCTGTCTGTTCTGGGAGCTTCAGTTCAGTTTCAGAGTGGGTGGGAAGTGGCACCAGTAGTTGAAAGGTACAAGGGGTGCAATGAGCTGTGAAGATGCGTTTACAATGGCTTTTTAATGCTTTTAAAAGATGCAGCCTGTAATAAACCTTTCTGTAGGTGATTTGCTTTTTGTTTTTCTCTTTATATTTGTGCAAAACACGATGAGAGTAGGTGTAAAAACTTCTATGTGTGAATGATGTCAGTTTGCAGACAACTTGCACAAAATCTAACTGTTACAAGGTTAAGACCAAGATAAATTTATATTCATCTGCATGTATGGTCCTGTTGACTTCAGTTTGACTGCTGAGCAGACTAAATGCTGATCTACGTCAGTAAGGTTTTCCAGAATCTGGTCCTAAATTTCAGTATTATTTTAATGTCTGAAACAGTAAGGTAATGTTTGGTTTGCATTTTCTTATACAGAACAATGTTTTTTCTTCAATTAAAGATGAGAGTTTCCTCTGAATACATCATGTTTTTTAAACTCTTGTGTAGGGACAGTAAGCTGGGTCAGACTTTCTGTACAATACAATAATTTCTACTCAGTCAAAGTGTGTGAAGATGTTTTTGATATATTTACACTGTAACTGATCCTCTCTTGAGAGGTATATGAAAACATTGCAGTCAAAAATTGGACTCACAGACTTTCTGTGAGAATAAGGCTTAATATAATTCTACTTAAATCAGTGGAATTATTCATCTGCTGTAAATCAGAATATTTCCAACAATTTCCATAAAATTCTATTTACACCAACTGGCCATGCTAGGCTTGTGCAATAGTGGTGAAAAAAGCAAATTAAGCTGACTTTCTTTACATAAAGCACAATGATGCGTTTACATTTGATTCCAGTGTATTTTATTGCGTGTCTCAGGGAAAAGACAGTCCAGTTAAATATCAGTGGAGGGCTTTTTCTAGACAGAGACCTCTGGAAATTGCTTCAACCCTTTCACATTTAGAAAGCATATTTAGAGAAATGGGATGCTTTCATTTATGTGCTTCATTTCACAGTGGTAGAAAAACTAAAACATTTTCAGTATGATGCCATCCCATTTCAGCTGATTCCACTACAAGTAATAGAAATCAACTCCAAATTTTATTGTAGAGTCCTACATCAATGTCATAAGAAAAATAAGTTGGAAGTAATTTGCTTTATATGACTGATAAATTTTTTCAAACATCTGTCAGTCATGCTATCCACTGTTTCATGCTGCTCTTCTGTCAGCCTCCAGCCTTCTCCAGACTATTAAATCCTAAGACAACACACTTCCATCATGCATGTAGAAATATGTGTAAGTCAGGACTATCCTCAATTGCCTTTGAGCTGTATTTGAGCACAGTTAAATGCAATTTTGCCCTGGAAATAAGATGTAATTATTTGAATTCCTTCCCTGGACAATGCCTACTCTTGACTGGTTTAAAATCATCTCCTTTGACCTAAAACTTTATATATTTATTTAAATCTACTTCTAAATTCAGTTAATCCATAGAGGTTTATCTTAGGTGAGCATTAGAAGAGCATAGCTGTGCTGCAAACCTGAACCAGTGTTAATGAGGCTGTACTGTGAGGGCCAAACTTCCTACTAGAAACCATCAACAGCAAAAAGAAAAAAAAAAAAAAGCTTGGATGGAACCTGATTGCTGAACTTCTTTGAAGATATGCTCTTGGGAAAACACAATACATACATTTATGATGTGCAGTCTTGCAAGTTTGAATAGAATTTATATTTTGCTAAACCTCATCATCGAGCCCGTCTTGGGTCCAGTTAATTTTGAAATGGTAAACCATCATGAACATTTTTTCCTCTTATTGATGAGTTGTAAAGTTACCATAAATGAGCAGAAATGCTTCTAACAAAATGTTTCCCAAAATACAGGTGCTACAATTTGAATTTTTTAAGCTCTGACAATGAATGAGAAAATTTTTTATTTCTCACACTACTGCAGAGGCATCCTCATAAGAATCAGGTAAAAGTGTTCCTCTTGTATCAGTGTTTAATTGTGCTTTGAGCTGAAAATGACCAGTGTAAGTTCATAGTAGTATTGTCTAAATAACATCAGAACACATGGTAAGATTTGTGATAAAATAGAACTCTGTAATAAAAAAGCATACCTGTTCATGTCAGCTCATTAACTTTGCTTACTGATTTAATTTTGCTTATTTTTGTGGCATAAGAACTTGTGAACTGCAGTCATTTCACTCTACAAGCCTTGAACAAAGGTAGGTGATAGCAGTTTTAAGATTAGATATGTTTAAGAATTGTCACAAGGGTGCTGAAGGTCAGATCAAAGGCAACAAGGTACCCAGTACATATTTTTATAGTTTACTTTGAAATAGAGGAGCTCAGTGTGTCCAATATCTTTAACAATTTGGGGGTTATTTTTCACTTACACTGGTGGAAATCAGGAGTTAACAGAATTGATATTGTTGGGTCTATTGTGCCTTAAAAGCAGAACAAATGAGACACCGGTAAAAGCTCTTCAGTATTCGAGCTCTCTTTCCCTGAAAATATTTCAAACAATAACCTTGTTGCTTTATCTGCCCATCAAGAAATCCATGACAACAGTGTCAGTGATACCAGAACCATAACACTGGCTTAGGAATTGAGCCGTGGTCTTCCACAACTCCAAGGCGTGGTATGGGCTTTGTTAGCTTTTAATGAATTGTGTCAAATTGCTACCAGGCAGCAAACACAATCCTATCAATTTTGCTGTTTGAAAAATATCACTGCTACATAGAAGTTACTACTTGAAGTTTGATGTAATCAGAAATGCATGATGGAAAAAAAATTGAATTGAATCTTCATACTTTCTTCACCAAAATGTTTAACTCCTGAGAAACTTAGATTCTGTTTTCTCTCTAGCTGTTTGTGTTCCTGAGAGTTTCGTCTACCAGGAAAGGCCCTTCATATATTTTAATTAAACTCTGAAGAAGAAATAAATTGTCCTTGGCATATGTCATGCTAATGAGTACTGCTTAGTTTGAAAATACATGTTCACTGGTTTTACATGATAATTCCCTGTGAACCAAAATATTGTGTTTATACAGAAACATTTTCTGGGAGCAGTAGGGGGCATCATTTCCCTTTTGTAATTCTTCAGAGACATTAACCTCGTGCATTATGTGTGCAAACAGAATTTTCGTTTTGTTTATGGCATTAATCCTGGGGTTAAGGTTGGCCTGTGGTGAGCAATAATAAGTTTAACCTTTGACTTTGCTCAATCAGATGTAATTTATTATTTTTAGACTCTTCGTAAGTGCCACTGCCCTCACTTCTGCTTAAAATAAATTGAGACAAGTGAGCATTTGATATTAGTGATCTTTACATGCAAGACATAAATCTAATTTACTTATTGTCTGGGCTTAGTTCTTTAGCCTTTGATTATGGCTTTTAAACAGTGTAAACATTTTTTGTTTGTTTGATTTATTAGTCAATTTTTGTAATTCATAGAATCTTTGGTCCTTCACGTAGATTTCAAATCAGTAAACATAAATCCTGGAATGTCTAAATGCATAGAAACTATGAAATGTGGAAACAAAGCAAGCATGCTATTAATATGCATAATATTTACTTGCAAAGTAAGTGAGATAATTTTCAAGGCAATTTAAAGATGATTAAACAACTACCAGCATGTAAAAAAATTTGGTTTTGTAGCCATTGCCTTCATTTATAATGTATATGTTATTTATAATTTTTTAAATTGTAAGTGAAACATATTAAACTTTTTTTTAAAAAAAACATTGCTCTTTATCTTGCATTTAATGTTTGAGTTGCCTTTTGGTTTGTAAGTGAAGAAATTTACAGCAAGTTTACTACTCTCCATGCTCTTCAAGCAAGAAAAACAAATACAATTTTTAATTGTATATGCTATGAGTACATTCTCTTTTTCTCCATGTAGAGAAAGTGCTGACTCATCAAATATTTTTGGGTGGGGTGTGAGGTATATGCTGATTTCACAAATGATTTGGTTTAGGTTTATTCAGGTAGACTGATTCAGGCTCATGACGCTTGGTAAGACCAGAATATTAAATCTCTCCCTCATCTCAGGCTTTATATTTTGATATCGAGACCTGTGTTTATCGTAGCAATGATATAAAATATCATATAAAAATATTTTTCAGTATATATGGAGCATGTACAAGTTAAAGGGCAGAAAAACCTGAATAGAAATAAAAGGTATGTAATGCTATTTTGGAAGGGTACTGATGTTTGGTAGGATTCTACAACAATTTTTTCAGTCTGGATTTAATATTTTTGAATGAAAAAAGGAAGTTGAACCACTTAGTTGAAGAAGCTCAAACTATTTATACACCATTTCCATGAAAGCTTATATAGAAAATATGTGTGTAATTACATCGTTTGCATGGCAGGACTGCCCATGATCACTTTGTTTGGTCTTCAAAGCACAAAGGGTTAGTTTGATGGTAGTTTCAGTCTTGCTCCTAAATTTAAATGTTTGACAACTGAAGAGACTGCTAGTGTCTGTAATATGTGCTGGTATTTGAATTTTCACCAGTTTGTTTGATATAAGTTGTCTTTTGGCTGAGCTTGCTCACAATATAGGAACATTCAGTGGATCAGCTCAGCTCCTGCTGGCTTGTTCCAGGTAAGAGATGTGCAGGATGTTATGAATCCAACAGTAACAGCTGTATCTCATGACGCACAATAGACAGTGATGGATTGCCAGAGTAATTAGATTCCTTACAATCTTAGAAGAGTAATTTTGAAAATCTTCCTGCAGCATGACTTTCACAGATATACTTTGTAATTTCACTTAAGTTTTAATTATTTTAGATAATGAACATGTAACAGTAAGAATTGAAGAACCATCATTTATGCTAGTTTCATACACTGAAGCTTTGTTGAGTAGAATGTGCTTAAATGTGAGTTGAGGAGGAAGAAATTATTTCTACACGGAAAAAGGAAAGAAGAAAGGAAGTGCTTTTTTTTTTCAAATGTCACACATATGACATTAAAAAAAGACAATTTATTTTTTAATAGCTGGACTTGTATTTGAGAACACAAAAGCTGTGTGAGAACTGAAGAGTGTGCTCCTTGTTGGTGAACCAATAAAATGTATTGCACTAAGCTGTTATTCATACTGTAACACACCATATCAAATATTTGCAATAGATACCAAATTCTAAGATTGGTAATCCTCCTCACATGGTTAGAGCATCAAGGGATGGTAACTTCCACTTACAGCAAAAGTGTATTCTTCAGCTAGTGATAATAAACTGTCATTTTGGATCTTGATCAGTTGTTAGATTATAAAGAGGATCTCTTTTTGTGCAGCAACTATTTCCCCCAGAATTTCAAATATCTGATGCTGTTATCAGAACTGTTGTGTTTGGAAATTCCAGTCTGGAGGTTGAAAATCTCCAGTGGGGGATAGAAAATGCAAGGATACTACATCTCACTTAAATGCTTTAGCCTGCCCTAAAAAGTGGTACAGATATGAGGTACATACTGCAAAATGTCGTAGTTCCCAGTTTGCAGCCATCCACGGGTGAGTCAAGAGGCCTTTTTCTCTGTCCTGTTTGCAGTTATTAATATTTAATGTTCAGTTATGATAAAACAATATAGGACAAAATCCCAGGACCCTTCCCAATACAGATATTTCTTCTGACTGCCGTGAGCAGATCATCTTGAGTGCCATCACCAGGCATGTGCAGGACACCAGAGGATTGTGCCCAATCACCCTGGATTTATGAAAGGCAGTTCCTGCTTGAGTAACTTGATCTCCTTCTGCGACAAGGTGACCCACTTAGTGGACGAGGGAAAGGCTGTGGATCTTGTCTGCCTGGACGTAAGCAAAATATTTGACACAATTTCCCACAGCATTCTCCTGGAGAAACCGGCTGCTCATGGCTTGGATGGGTGCCCTATTTGCTGGGTAAAAAATGACTGCAGTATTGGGACCAGTCCTGTTTAATATCTTTATCAATGATCTGGACAAGGGGTTCAAGTACACCTTCAGTCCCCTTGCAGGTGACACCAAGTTGGGCAGCAGTGTTGATCTGCTGGAGGGTGGGAAGGCTCTGCAGTGGGACAAGCTGGATCAGTGGGCCAAGGCCAATGGTCAGAGGTTCAACAAGGCCAAGGACTGGGTCTTGCACTTGGGCCACAACAACCCCATCCAGTGCTCCAGGCTGAGGCAGAGTCACTGGAAAGTGCCTGGCAGGAAAGGACCTGGGGTTGCTGGTTGGCAGCAGCTGAACATGAGCCAGGTGTGCCCAGGAGGCCAAGAAGGCCAAGGGCACCTGGTCTGTATCAGCAGTGGTGTGCTCAGCAGGACCAGGGAAGTGATTCTTCCCCTGTATTGGCCCCTGGCGAGGCCACTCCTCAAACCCTGTGTTGACTTTTGGATCCCTCCCTGAAGGAAGGACACTGAGGTGATGGAGCATGTCCAGAGAAGGTCATCAAAGCTGGTGAAGGGTTTGAAGGGTCAGTCATATGAGGAGTGGCTGAGGGAGCCAGGGGGCTCAGCCTGGAGAAGAGGAGGCTCAGGGAGAACCTCACTCCTCACAACTCCCTGGCAGGAGGGCGGAGCCAGGTGGTGGTTGGCCTCTTCTCTCAACTGACAGGTAATGAGGCAAGAGGATCAGCCTCAAGGTATGCCGGAAGGGGTTTAGGCTGGATATTAGGAAAGATTTCTTTGCCAAAAGGGTTGTCAGGCATTGGAACAGGCTGCCCAGGGACATGGTGGAGTCACCATCCCCAGAGGTATCTAAAAGACGTGGCACTTGGGGACATGGTATAGTTATGGACTTGGCAGTGCTGGATTAATGGTTTGACTCACCAGACTTAGAGGTCTTTTCTAACCTAAAACATTATGATTCTATGATTTCATCTGCTTGAAATTGTCCCTGTGGACCCAACAGAAATGATTCTAACATTGTTGCTACATTTTTGCTGTCTGTGTATCTTTGCCAAGTTGATTGAGAAAGTCATATTGGTAGTAGGAGGGAAGGGAATGGAAAGAGAAATCCCGATCTGAAGGTGTTAGTCCTACATTTGCATTGCTGGACTCTCATCTTTCCTGTTCTTTCTCAGAATGGATTGTAACAAATGGTATGTACTATAAAAAACTTAGTTCAAAACCTCTTTCTTAATTCAAATGTTTTTTCATTTGATCAGATGAAAAAAGTTGAGACATCAATGAGCAAACTGTGTGACATGTAATGTCTACTGTGTATGAGACATATATACAATACATGCATACATACATATATAATATAAACACATTTTAAATATATAACAACACATAGCATATATTAATATAATATAATATTATATAGTATGTATACAATATATAATACACAGTATTTATACATAATATTATATCTTTATCTACAATATATATAGAATATAAAGCAATGAATTAGCAAACTGTCAGTAACCACTTAAAGGCTAAGATCAAGTGAAATGTAGCTCTGAGTTCTGAATATCCAACCTAATTTTTCTTGTGTGTTCCTTTGTGCCCTTTCATATAGAAGTTGTAATGGCAGAATACTTTGAAATGTTTGCTACTAACACGCGAAAAAAAGCTTCCTTACTTGTCAGAGGGAGCAGGTATGAAGGTCTATCATGAGACTCTCCATTTTACTACGTAGAATCTCTTTCTACTGGATGGATAGTAATTCTGTCAGCTCTTCAAGGTTCAGATCAAGTAATGCAAGGTTTTTTCTTTTTGAAAATAAACCCAACAGTGCTCAGCAGTACTGGGGTCTTCATTCTATCTTCCTTTCCTGGTGATTTCTCCTTACTTATAGCGGGGTTTTTAGGTCAGAAGAATGGTTAGCCTGTAAAAATCGTGGGTTAAAGTTTTGGGAGAGAGAAAGTTGTGGCTCATGTGGAGAAGAGAAGCACTTTGGTAGCTGAAGATGAATTAAAGTCTCACAGCAGGGAGCTGTTGCTGACCTGTTACATCTAATCATTCCCGAGGTTTTCTGGGGTGGACATTTGCTCCAGCTGCAGCTGAGTCACTGGTACCTGAATTGATACAGCTTCTGGTACGGGTACTTTGCACGGGTGAAGTGATTAAAAAAATAATAAATTCTGGTGCAATTAGAATATTCGCTTGTCCACACTATGTGTTGGTGCAGCTGCTATCAGTGGCTTTTCACTGGGGCATATTCTCTTTTACAGACAAAGGCTTAAATGATCAAGAAATTCAGTGGGAAACCATAAAGTGAGTGAAAATTCCCTCTCAAGCAAATAAAAGTGAAAGGCTGAGAATTGTTTTGAAATTGTCTTGTGTGAGAGATGTTTTATAATTGTGGTGGTTTATTCTTCCCTCTAAAATCTGCACTGCTTTGGCCACTGGCCAGTAGAAGAATTGCATTCTGACAATTTTGCCTTTTTATAATCCTATCAAATACTCTTAACTACCCAATTAAGGCAGTTTCTCTTCCACTAACATGCTTTTTTCCCTTGTATTTTCCATCAAGACTTTTTTTTCTCTGAGTTTAAATAGTTGAATTACTGCTTCAAAACGACAGTTGAACATTTTTAGATATGCTGAGATCACTTCAGGTGATTTTTTTCTGATAGGTTGTTATGACTTAAGGGCTCTACAGATCCTAAGCAGTGGCATCTGAATGAAATTTCAGTGCATGTGGAGTCTGGCCGTGGGTTTCAATGTGTTGTCTTTGCTCTCTATTCTTTTGTAACACAAAAAAATATTTCTGGAAATTTCCAAGGAGTACAGTACACTTCATTTTTAGTTGTCAAGATAGCTGACAGTTTATTATGGTACGATGAATAAATTATTTCAGGGTTCACACTTAAAACAAAGGCAGAAAGACTTTCTTTTTCTTTCTTTTTTTTTTTAAAGCTGACATTTTGAATTTATATTAAGCATAGTGTCACCTGGATACACACTGCATGAAAATGTAGACTATTCATAATGAATTATTAACCCAAAGCTTTTACCCTTTCTTAGATGCACTGGAGATGCTCCACAGGATACTTCAGGGATATGAATGTGGGAGAGGATAGGGGGTTTCTAATAAGATGTATAGCAGGCTACAGTATCAGTGGATGTCGTTGTTCAGCAGCTATTTTCCATGAGAGAAAGTTTTTTATTACTGAGTGTTGTGCAGAGACCTCTGAATATATCATTAGGAGAACAGAAGCACAGTAATGTATGGATTTTCTTCAGGTAACCTCCTCATATCTAGGTTAACTGCATAGTCAGGATTGTAGTTAAAATGTAGTCAGTGAAACCAACCCAATTACCAACTGAATTTATAAACATTTTTAATAATGATATTTAAAATGTCTAGGTTTAATCTTGTCTCAGTGCTGTTTGAAGAGTTGACAGTCTTCATGTACCTCTGCAAGACTTTTTGGAACAGTCAGCTGTTTTTTCAAAATGAAATAATCAGCTGCACATAGGATTCTTCAGCTTAAGGTTTGGTGTACAGGGTGGTAGGAGGCTTGAAAATAGCAAAAGTGTACAGGCAGCGCCTTCCTAAATAAAGATTGCAAAGTTTGTCTTGTGTTCTTTGATTCATTTGTATTGGATGAGTAACTGAAGAGCATCAAGATGTTACAACTGGAGGAAGGCTTCTGTTGCTTTCTGTGGACTTTGAATCATATTCTCAGGGTCGTATTATCGATTGTCAGAAAGTGTAGGATATTGTGGGCTTGAGCCTTTTTTTGCACTGTAGTCCTAGAATATGAAAATATATGGAGTTATATAATCAGCAAGCTCCATAAAGGACCATGACCCGAATATTTTGAGAAGACTTTTGTCTCTTTTCTACTCCTTTAATGTATTTGCTTTAATGCCAAGACCTTATTAAAAAAAAAGAAGAAAAAAAAAGTCAAAATTACCCAAGTAACAGGAAAAAGGAGTTAATCCTTAGATAGCTAATATACAAGTCTCCCCCCTCCCCCCGCCCCTCCCAAGTTAGTTGGTGTACAGGATTGGAGAAAATGAAGTTTAGAGAGGGTTAAAGTATGAAAAAAAAGTGCCAGGGACTTCTGCTCTGCTTGTGATCATTATCAGAATTGCTTTAAACTTCCAGAGCACCTTGCCTATTTGTTGCCCAGTAGACTTCTTAGCCAGTGGAGAGCTGGAGTCTTCTCAATATATGCCTACGTGATAATTGTTTTATTTGAAAACATTTTTTAAGATGTGAGATGATGCTGTCTCTCTGACTTTCACCATCTCTGGGGAGATTCAACTTTGAATTTTTAGATAATCACTCCAATATTCTTTCCTTTACCTTCTTTCATTCTTGGCTGACATTTTCAACCTTGGATTAGTTAGTTTTCTCTCTTAAATTTTTCTTAAATTGTAGTACTTAGGAGTAGCAATTTCTGAGTGGCAATGCTATCTGACCTGTAATTCCCTTAAGATCAGTGTTAAGTCCAGCACACAGCATTACAAATAGGGATAGAAACATAGTGCTAATGCTGCATGGCAGTATCAAGACATGCAACAAGGGCAGATATTTCTTAAAAAACCTGCCACAAAAAATGAGAAAATTTTCCTCTTTCAAACAAAGTTTTTCCTGTTCGAAAAAGGAAGTTTAAAGGTTCAGTTAAACTGCTATTTGTTTAACACTGAGCACTAAATTAAGCATAGAAAAATCTGTTTTGGTCTTCTGTAGACAGCAATGTTTGAAGAGTGACCAGCAGAATCACTCTCTCAACATTCTCTGATGTTGTCTTGCTTTATAGCAAACAGCACTGTTTGAAAGGTTCTGGACTTCACAGATTCTTGTAATCCTTCTTCTGTACCTTCATGACAGTATGAAGGTCTGTTTTATTTGTCTTTCTAGCTGCAAGATCTTGAAATTGATATTTAGGAATTATTTTATTTGTTGAGATAGCTGGGATGAATTTGACCTCTAGTTTGACAGACTTCATTTGGCTAAGGTATGGGATATGCTTATGGTTCTTCAGCTGGAGTCAAAAAAGTCATAGGAATGTCCATAGCTGCATTGAAGAATTTCAATAAATATGAAAATGAGTTTGAAAATAAAACATTAAAGAATTAGAACAGTACCCATTTTCAGCTTTTAACTGTAGTCCTCTGCACAGAAGCTTGAATTTCTGCTGAGCAGAAGAATTATTAGCTTTTTATTTTGTAATAATAATAATGTAACCAGCCAGGAGAGAGTTGAAAATCTGGGTGCATTTTGTGTTTACAGACCTATGATTCCTGATTTTCATGGATGTTCATCATTTTTAAGAAAGCAGATATATATATTTAATATTTTTTTTTAAATCAGCAGGAATTTCTCTCTTTGAAAGTCCAAAACTGACTTATCACTGATTCAGGTGAAGGGAAATTAATTTCCCTTTATTAACAGAACCACCATTACTGTTATGGTGCAGAAGACAGTAATTAAAATACAGTTAATATAAGCCACCCTCATTTTGAAGCTGCCTCAGTTTGCAGCCCGGGGGTAAGCTGAGTAATTAAGTTTGGCTGAAGCACTGAAAGGAAGATACATCTTACTGGCTGAAAACCCAAACTGGGATGGACAGTACTGGCACAGCAGAAGGCTCCCATGAGTTCCCAGAGCACTGCTTGGGGCCCGTAGTGGATGCGCTGCTCTAAGTGACGTTAATTTCATCGTACACTGGAGTCGAGTGTTTGACGTGTCAAACCACGGGCATTCTCCAGGATGTCCAGCCCATCCTACAAAAGCAATATCTCTGCATTCAAGATCCTGGCAGTTGAGGTGCCTCTGATTGCAAAACACCCAACTTGTTGCAAAATCAAGCAATAAAGAGGAGTCACTTCAGGTGAAATAAAAGCAGCAATTTGAGTGATCTGTGGATGGACTGGGGATGGAAGACAGAGGAATATGAGCAGATGGGGTAAAGCTGGCCTTGGAAATAACCACTTCTGTGGTAAAATGAGCACACGATCCTAATTCCACAGGAAGTTGCGGGAAGTACGCATCTCTGAGGCTTAAATTTTACAGGGAAGATAAAAACATGACCAAAACATTCACACTTCCAAAATTTGTGGATATATTTTTCTCCTCAAGGACTGTGCAGGAGTTTGAGTGAACATTTCCAGTGTGACTATCAGTATCAATCCCTTTATTTCAGCTCTGCCTGTTACATTCCAATGTTTCCTATATCCTAGCTATGATGTAACATATGCTAGAAATAAATGTATATATACAGAAGTGTATTCATTGGCATAAATTTTTCATTTACTGACTGGTGTAAGTTAAACTGAGTCTGCACTGAGAATTATCATCCCTAAAAACATCAGCAGGGTTTTTTTCAGACTTCTTTTTCAGAAGACATCATGGAATTATTAGCAAAACTGTGTAGGTTACTCCATTTCTTCAGAATCCCTAGATTGTAGTACAATTTTCAGCACAATTTCGTTCAGCCTTCCATTTGCAGTATTCTGTTAGGTGGCGTGTCTTCTAACTGAAGCCAGTTAACACATCTGATGTGAAGAATCTAAGAGGATGCTTATCTTGTTGAAGAAAAACTTCTCAGGCCTTTCCTTCTTTTGAAAAAGAACAGAAACAAACCTGGGCTTCCTGGGCAACAAGTCTTCTCAATAAAAGGACTTCTGTTGCCTATGAATACATCTGAGGTTTTTCTGGGAGCATTCTGGCTGACACATTTTTCTGTACTCAATGTGCTGTCAGTAAGATACTTTTTTATAAAGTTCTTTGGGACACTCTGTCCATAAAGTATGATACAGAACCAAATTCTGTTTTATATGTGTTACATAGAAAAGAAACATACCCATGTGTTCACCATGATTTTATATTTATTTATTTTTTAATCTATTTGTGGAACAATTAGCTGTAGCACGATTGATTAATTCAAAACTGAAAGAGTGGTTGCATGGAGCAGAGAAGGGACAGGCTTGTCTGTCAGGGTTTCACTGAAATATAGCCAGCTCTCAGACTGTTCCTGCCAGAGAAAGAATTCAGCATAAATTGTGGTGATAAAAATGAATAGTATAAAGAAGAAAAATCACATTTAATTATACTCTACAGTTTAAAATTAAGTGCAAATTTACTTTACTGGTGTGGAATTCAGCTCTATGCTAAATAATGGCTGCTGTCTCTATTGATTTTGGGAATGATGTAAAGAATTCCAAACCCGAGTCAGACTGTGACTGTACTCAGAGTGAAGGTGATAGGATGATAGGATATGTCTGTTACAAACTTAGCACATCTGGTGGTTTTTTGAGCTCACAGACCAGTTATTTGTTATGTGGAACCACAGCAATTGCTGTGCAATTTCTCAGTTGGTTCCCCTCTCTCCCTCCCCATGTACTCTGTCATTCTACTCTGTCTCCCACACAGCTGATAACTATTCTCCACCAGCTCAAAAGGGACGGTTCTTAATCTGTCTGGAACAAAACTTACAGGCAACAGAAGAAATACTGAGGATGATTTTCCAGCATCAAGTTGAATGCAATTATTAGGTCAGAAATGAAGAAGAATAATGAAAGAAATCATAAGACTGTGCCATAGAACCAACATAAAATTTAAAGAGCAAGAAATACAGAAAACTCAGAAAGGAAATACATCCTTTAGTTAGAATGGAAACAGCTCTTGTTTGCATTTTTTGAGTCAAATTGCTTGTATGAAGTACAAGCCTGGTAGTCACTAAGATGCATTTGGCCAGTTTCTTGTCTTTCTCACACACTTTACACTGTTTGAAGCTTGCATTATTTTAGTTGGATCAGTTTTACATCTTTGTAAGTCCACAGATTTTCTAAAGGGGCAGAGAGCATTAAAATTGCTGGAAGTAAAACTTAAAATGGTTTCTTACTACAAAGTTTGTGAGGTGATAATTTTTTCACAAATAAATCTCTCACTTTTACATTCATCTTGGTTTACTTTGTGACTAGACTCTGACTTTTTTATTTTAACAGGAAAAATGTACATATTTTACATGGAAGAAGAAGAAGAAGAAACAAAAGTGAAATTCAAGCAAAGTCTTCAACTAACCCTTTACCAGTTCACCAAGACTTGGTGAGAGGCTGACAAATGGAAATAGATATTATGAGCTGAGAAATCAAATGTGAACTGCATTTATCAAATGTTCACCCTTAGTTTTAGATTAGCTATTTTCAGATATATATTGTTCCTGTATTTTTCAAAATGCTTTCTCCCCTGAAGTAATTTAGTTCTTCATTATCTGTAAATCTGCAAATCTGGCAAGCACTAAGCACTACTTAAATTTTGCTGCCAAGTTGTTGTTTCAAGCTCTGTTATATCCAGTGTTGTTCACTTTCAAATGGCAAAGCCCTTGAATGAGATTTAGCGTGGAAGTGAGCAGAAGGCGGCACCTGAATTCCCTGCTGCAGTGAGGGTGTGTGTGAGGGATACACAGGGGAGACACAAGAAGAGCTGAAGATGAACTGTAGAGTTTTGATTGGGATGTGGAACAGCTGCTGTTTCTGGCTGCTTAGAAATGATCCTGTCTACTCTACTTTTCAAAGGAATTTGAACTCATGTTTCTTTGTCCATTCCATTTTGAAACTCCTAAAGTATAGATTGGGGAGTGTGTGTGCTTTCATAATATATGCTTTTCTTGTGACTGGCATCATTGTTTTGCAGAACAATTCCCACCCCCAAAATTCTCCAGTAAATTCATGGAACTACAAATTCACTGTTTTATACTTAGTATCTCTGTGCATCATCAGTGAAGGCTGAAGGGATGGTCTGTGGTATGCAGAACACAGAGAACTGGTGCTGCAAATGCTTTTGTTCCTGGGGCATTCTGCAAGGTGGGAAGCCGCGTAAGGAATACTCAGTCAAGGCATACGGTTACTAAAAAATATTTTCTCAGCAGCAGAGCTCTAACTGATAAAAAACGTTTAGAATATCCACAGGGAAAATCTTTGGTTCTGCAGTTTCATATTTAGATTACTGTAGCTGGAAGTTAATTAGCCCTGCTAGCCTTTTTCTTTTGGGCTAATTAGTAAGAAAACTGGATATAAAAAGTCAAAGTCATTTTGAGAGAAAGAACTTCAACATTTTGTGCAGAGCAGTCCCTTTGGAGGATATTATCTTCATAATGACCATAGGATGCTCTCCATTCTGACAGAATGTAGTTCTACAGTCTCTGGACTCATTTAGACGACATCTTAGTCATTAATGATTTCTGGCCTAGCTGCTTGCAATTGCCAGATGAAACCACATGACATGTTGTTTAATTATGCAATGATCAGCAGCCTTTACATTTTAATTAGGGAGCCACTGTAATGAAACCGTCCCACTTTACATATGGCTTATTGGGCTGAAAGGTTGTCTTTACTAATTGGTTGTTTGGAAATGTAATTTTGACACAGCAATACAGGTAGAGTTGTCTTCACTTCTAATGTGTTTCCTGATCTCTTTTTTTGATTTGGCTAATTAGTGCTAATAATTTAAAAGCTGCATGGCATTCCAAAACTCCTGCTGTTTACTATATATATGGTAGTTTTGTTAACAGATTTTAGTACTGTTATACATGGTGACATACTGCTAGTGCCTACTCACAACTTTCTTTGGATTTGTAAGATCACAGAGACTTTAGCATCATGCTATTCTTTCAGTTAGCTGTGTGTGAAACAGATTCCTGATGCAAGGAGTTTAAAGAACTACAATTTAATAACCATTTTCAGTATTCTTTAGAGACTACTTGCATTGGAAAATGCATGATCTTTTGAGTTTAAGTTTTCAATGATTAATTCATTAATATATCTGCAAGAATGCCAAGGTCTCCAAAATGATGAAAGCTTATTCTTTCATTCCTGTTTGTTTTCATTTCAAATCAAAGCTGTCTTGTTTGTTTGTTTACTTTTAAAATATATAGTCTGTTCTTTCCACTGGGTTTTTGATATAATTTTGGCAAGTAAAAAAATTAATTTACAATAAAGAATCAAAGACATAAAGTTTCCATATCCCCCTACATGATATTGTGTGATATGATAAGCAGAAACATTTCCCAACCTGCTCCGCCAATGCTGTCCACATGCTATGTCTCTTTCCTATTTTGTGCCTTATTTTATTTATAACAATAAAGTAGACAGAGTTCATCTTAGTTCCTCTCAGGGATGGCTGTTTATGAGGATCCTAGCTCAAAAATATTTGTCTCTGTGTCCTTTTCCCCTTAAAGCTATTTTTGCTTACATCCAGCTGGACAAAATATAAGTTGCTTCATTTAGTCAAGAGACTCAAGAGGAGCGTTTCAGGCAAACGTTACCACTGCTCACTTGTTAGAGCTCTCCTCTGGTCAGACTAACATTGATTAAATCCAGGGTTACTTTCACATGACACTCCCAACCCTTCTTTTACCAGCCTTCCCAGAGCACTCTTTTAGGTTCACAGCAGCTTCTGACAGCTGGCTTTAGACCCAGATGAGTTCTCTAAAAATATTGTTTAATTTCAAAGATTTCCTGTGCATTTCAGAAAATCAATCCCATAGTTCTCAGCTAGGTGTTAGAGTGGGGACATATTGTGCTGTGTATTTTTATTTTAATTTTGCCTAGCAAAACAGAGACTTAAGCATGATGAAATAATTTTGCAACACTGATAAAAATTAGTAACAATCTAACAAGAACTTTCTCCACCCATTATGTGGCAGTCAAATAATTTTGTCTCCAGTGTCACAGATATTTACATACATCACTGTTGTGTCTTCAGCCAAGCCATCCAGATTCCTTACTTGAAGTGAATAATGTTTGTAGAAGGTAGAAAGGTATCTTGGTAATTACTTCCTCTGCTTAATACTTTTTTTGTATAACTTTTGTTTTGTATTGGTAACTTGGCTTGGTATATACTACTAGGGTACTAGAACTCCATGGGTGTTCTTAAAATAAGACAATATGAATAAATTCTTCGGACAAAAATACAAATGATTTAATAATTACTAGATGAGGTACATTAGAATGATGCTTGAGCAAGTTTACTTTTTTCATGATCACTATCAATTTTTTATAGTTACTTAAAAAAACTTGCTCTAGCATAAAGAATTCTAGATAATTCTTACATATTCAAAACTATTTCCTCATTTTCTTCAGAGTAAATACCAGATTCTTATCATTACACTGGAGTTAGCGGGAAAAATTTCACTGAAACTAACATTAGCTGGGATTCCTGGAAAAGACTGATCATCTTTGATCACATTTTAACACAGTTGAGCTGTGTATGTCAAGTAAACAAATCTATCAGAATGTATTTGGCCAATAGGTTGCCTTGCAATTTCACAGGATTCCACTGTCTCCTGCCAAAGCTTTGGCTTTCAGCCAAATTAGTTTTTGTCGTGTTCATACGAAATGGACGTAGGGCACGGAAGACCAAAGGTGCAAAGAGCTGAAGTGATTTTTATCAAAATATGAAACATATGAGCTAGTAAGGAGAATTTTGTGGTGCATGTATTACATATTTCTGATCTTCTTTATTTGTGTCATTTCTAAACCTAAAATTTTATGCTCAAGCAATTGGATTTGACTGTGTATGGTTTTCTGGTTATTTCTTCGTGTCCAGCAATCAGGACGTGATCCTTCATGATGCTGAGTGGTTTTGCCTTGATTTCCCATAGCACGTGAGTCAGTGTTCCATCTTTACCCTGCTAGTGGTGTCTAATTTTCTTTAGTACTTTCGTGGGCTAAGTTAGAACAACTTCAGAGTAGCCAGCAGGACCACGTACATGCTTAGGGTATTACCAACTCAAGACTCATACGTGCTCAACAAAACTCTAACGGGACAGTAAAGAACTTCTAATCCAAATGGTGTCTGTAAAAGGAAACTGCTTTCGCAATTAGGACATTGCTCACAACTTCTCATTTGGAATGCACTACATATAGACTACATTTTTTGTTACCTGCCTCCTGCTAGGGGATTTCTGTGACACACTGACACATTTACACATTGATCTGAAGGAAAAGAAAAACTTCAAGTCATTTCAATAAACCAGTATAATTCAGCTCATGCAAACATGAAATGAAGTCTATTGTGTTTCTGCTTTTATGGGTTGAGAGTTTTTTCTAATGAGAAAAAAAATCTCTGTGTAAAATTTGTTTCTGTTGATCATACATACTTTTGAATAATGCCTTCTTGATCATCCATGTTTGCTTTCTGTTGCATTTTTCATGTTCTTTAAACATTTATTTGGAATTTAGAGAGACGCCTTTAGTGAGCTGGTCTTTTAAAAATGTAATTATGACAGGGTATGAAAAAGAGGATAGCAATGTGAATAAATATGGCCACTTTATTTTCTCAAACATGTCAATATATTTGATAAGAGCCTACAGTTATTTACCCCAGTAAATTTAGGACTCTTTTTTCAGCTTTCTAGCTTTGCAACTTGATGTTTCCAAAACATTTAAAATGAGAGGCCCAAAGATGAAAATCATTAAATTTGTATGGAAAACTGAATATCAAACATAAATAATAGCTGCATTTTTCAGTAATGTGAAGGTCTTGGAAGACTGATCATGCAAAGAACAACCGTTGCAGAAGAACCCTCAAGTGATATGAGGTCTCTGGAATGATAAGAACCATCCCTTTGCATTATGGAGAGATGAGCATTTGATCAGCATGTTTTCAACATCATGCTGGCTGTATAGATTTTGATAACAGGGTGTAGTTCTTTCTCGGGTTTTCTGTTCTTTGAGTGTATAATTTAGTTAGAGTTTTCTAGAATGTATTTGATATTTTTTTAGCTTTATAGTCACTGCTTACAGACTGTTTACTCATACAGAAGTACTATTTATTGTATTAAGTTAAACCAAAACAGGGCCTTTTTAAAGCTTAAATGGCCAGAACTCTAATTTCATGTAGCATCTTTGTGACAGAAATTAAGAACTTCAGTATTTATGTGATATATGCATATATATTTAGTTTAGGATGAGTTCAGTGGAACTGCCAAGGAGATGCACTTGGCTTTACTTACATTACATAAACCCGAGACTTAGATTTATATCTCTTCTGAGGAAAGGATGGTGCATACACGCTTCTGACTTCTACAGTGTGAATGATTCTTGTGTTGTCAGTAAAATTGTATGCAGTGGTTAAGACTGGAAAAGAACAGATCAGCATTTAGGCAGTTTCTTTCCATCCTGCATTACAGCAGATTACTTACTGCACTGTCTGCTAAGTAGTGATACTATATACTATATACTGATACCTATCTACTGATACCAGATTTTTATTGTAAATCCTCTGAAAAAGAGAGGAAAAACCCCACAATTAAAAGTAGGCAAGTACACATCAGGTATTTAGATGAAGTAGATAAACGTACTCGAATCACTAGCTGGTGATTTGCTGATAATTATGTCTGCGTTTCAGGTTTGTAACTCTATTTGCCAGAAAAGATTTAAGTTAGATACTTTTGAATTCAAAGTAACTATCTAAATTAAAATATGTTGCCAAAATTTTAGTGGTTGCATTAGGATTTTTATGATCCTGAATTTTAATAGTGCTATATCAGCATAGCTGGTAAAATACCTGAGAAGCATGAACAGGATTATTGTTCCCTATGGTTGGCTCAAAATATTAAGTGTTCAGCCTATATCTTATTTGTGCATTGCACAGCACTATCTGGCATCAGAACAAAATGTGATCTCTTCGTAACCCAAGTGAGGGATGGGGGCACCTCCTATAAATGCTTAGCAAAGGACTGACCTGAAGTCTGCCAGCCCCCATGGGAACAATTCTGTAGATTTGAGTGAACTCTGGAACCAGGGCCCAAGTACACCTGGACGGTTGTAGGGGATACAGGTCTGTGTCTACAACCAGTTCAACTGAAGAACGACACCCACACAGCAGAGCAGGAGCCAGACATGCTTGCCTCATGCAGAAGCACAGGTTCCATACCCCACATCCTCCTGAAGGGACGTGTTGACCATGTCTGGAAGAAAACTTGTTGCCCTTGCTGCTCAGCAAGGCTGGGATGCTGCCTGTGAGAATGAGAGATTCCCATGGCTTGAAGCAACTGATCAAGCCCTTGGGTAGAAATCACAGTAAAGCCTAACATTGACTGGGACCTGCAAGTGGTTCTTGGTCATGCTAAGCCTCTTTCTCCAATCTGTCTCCCTCCTTTTTTTCCAGATAAAGCAGAATATTTGATAATATACAAGTTTTTCCCAGGGTATTAAATTCATGTGACTCAGCAGATAAGGCATCAGTATGATAAAACAACCAGAGTGGTATGTCTTGTTAACTATTACAACTACTAAATTTTAGTTTTGAATACAAAAAATGTGTTTTTAAACTAGTAATTTCTGTTTAGCTGGTTAATGTGATTGGTATCTTTTAAAAGATGATTAGTGGCATCACCTAGTATATATCCTTAAATATATGTTTGGTATGGCTTCTCTCTTATTTGGGGGACCTGAATGGTAAATATTAAAATTAAACCTAAATTTTAAAAAGAAGTGATAACAATCATAACAGTATGAGCCCTGGGTATCCCACAGCAGTTCAGTGAGTAATGGCTTATCAGTACTTGATTGGATTAAGCCTGTAACTGACTTCCCCATCCAATGTCTACAAGATTTCTAAATATCTCACACCACGTTCCATCTTTCTTTTGAAAATGGTTTTCAAGTTTTTTTTTGTAGCAGACAACCAAAAGGCCTCATGGTTGCTATATTGTGTTAGTATGAGCTGGTGCAGTGAAGTCATGTGTTGCCTTTCCCTGGGCTTAGAATTAAAAGCCAAACATGGTTAGAGGGGAAAAAAGGGTTTTACCTCAGTATTTATTTAAGGATCTTCAGGTGCACCACATCCAAGTAGAATGCACTGAAATGCACCCTAGAATGCACACTGAAAATGCATCCCAGGATGCACACTGGAAAATGCACCCCCCCCCCAAACGCACACACCCGATGATTCACGTATACAGTGACAGACCTTGCACATCAGCATATCTATCACAGAATCCCCAGTGAGAGGCTCAAGGGAAGCTCCGTCCTGAGGAGCCTTCCCCCTGGATGGGCCTGTCTTGGTTTGCAGAATGTGCTCCGGAGAGGTCCTTGGTGTCCGGGGCTTTCTGGCCCCCAGCTGCGAGGCTTCCAAGATGTTTGGTCTCTTGGCTTAAGGAACTTTGGGTCTAAGCTAAGTTATCAGACTTAGGGAATTACAAGTATGTGGGCTAAAAGCACTAAGGATACATAAAAGCTGTATTAAAGGGTATATAAAAAAGGCAAAAAATCATCATGGCATCACATGAAGAATGATTTTTATACATCCTTGGCTACCTAAATTCTTATTTATCTACCAAGACAACATTCATCCCCATAATATGAATATGAGTTTTTGCTGTATCACTGTTTTACAGAAAGAGAGGAGAAATGCAAGCACATTAAATGTGCTTCTCTGCAGAGAGAAGCATCACAGAGCAGAGTCCTGGATTGACACCAGCTAAGCCTGTGCCAGAGCCCAGGGCATTAGAAGGCTAAAGGCAGGGTTTACTGGCTTCAGTGGCTACTGCTCAAGTCTTCTTAGATCCTTGTGTATTTCCATGCCACTGCAAGGCAGCAACAGCAGAGCAACCCCACCTCATTACATCCTTGCTACACATTCACAGTGACTTCTAAGTCACACATAGTCCTCTGTAACAGAAAACAAGGCACAAAGTTTGCATCCACATCACGTAAACTGGTGCCTGGATCACTCATTTCTTTCCTTAGAAATACCTGAAAGTTACAGCCCATTCACCACGGTGTCCAAATTTCTGCAGAACCAATGATGAGCCCTGCAGATCTATCTGCTGAATGCTTGTAGGAGATCAACTTTCAATTCCGTCTTACATGCTCATCCCCAAAAATATTTGGAAATCTTAGGGATTAAGTGTCTGACAGGTGGTTAAATTCTGCCTTTTGTTGTTTTACAGAAATAAGTCTGACAACAAATAGATGTGGAAATATGTATTTATTGTGTAGAGGGCATGTGATAGGAATTAACATCAGAACTACCCTGAAAGTGATAGAGACACCTTGAATACTTTCAATTTGTACTAAGAAAGATGCTTCTCATTACAGAACTGACCTTGATATATCTCAAAATGAGCATGGTGGGGGGCATTTATACCGAGAAAGCTCTTGGCCATCAGGATAAAAACAAAATAATAAAAAAACCCCTTCTAACAGATCAGGATGCTCTGTTGCAGAGTCCTTGTACTGAAAGATCCATGTGTGGTGTCCTGAAAATGAAAATTCTGGTCTGTTACTTATAAGAAGAATCTGCTGCTGGTAAAAAAAGCAGTCCTTTTTGTTTCTTCGTATGAATTACTGAATGTTAACTATGATTCTCATTATCTGGCTCCCTTTTTTTAACTCTTATGCATACCAGTTTGTATTAAATTGTCTTTTTTACCAACTGGGGTGTGGCGAAAAAGCAGTGACTAACAAATGTGGTCACTAAAGGTTGTTTTTATTGTTTGAAGCTGTTATTTACATAGTTAGTTACATCTCAGCTATTTAGGACAGTTGACTTCATGTTAATCCAATTAAATATTTTAAGCAGTGACTTTATTTAAATAACATTTTTCTTCCAGCACAGCTGCCCCTGAGTTTGACAAAATAATTTTACTGCATGATGTACTTTGCTGGTACAGAGAGTAGCTAGAGCAGCAAGTTTCAGAAAATTCAATATTTATTTTAAGAAATTTATTTTTCTGTTAATATTTTATTTTTTCTGCTTTATACTTTCCTAATTTTATGTGTGATTTATAATAGCTAATATATGTCCTTGCTGCTGCATCATAACAATAAGATATAATAGCTGATTAAAAATAAAATAGCTGAAATAATTTTAACACTTGTAAACACATGAAAATAAAACATCTCTATTACTCATTATTCAGCTATTATATTACTGGCATTTATTGCAAAAAAGGTGTTTTGTAGCGATATAATAAATTGTGAAACTGACCCTTTAAAAATGTAATTCCACAAAAAGCAAGAAAAAATAGGCAGGGAAAAAGTAAAAAGTTAGAATTTAGTAAGAAAGCAAAATTCTGAGTTTTATCTGGCTCCTAGATGTTTTTGAAAAGTGGAGGTAATTGCTGTTCATGCACTCGTGGATGTGACCTCAGCTATTCCTCCAGCAGATCTGACACCCTGGCTCAGGGGGCCGTGCCCACCGAGGGCAGGAGCAGCCTGGAGCACTGAGGGGGCGGTGACTTCCAGCAGGACAGAGCAGTTTTCTGGTTAGTGCCCTTTGAAACCCACTAATGCTGACCAACATACAGGGAACTAAAGGGTCCCTGTGGCACAGGAAAGGGGGAAGAGCAAAACCTTGCTTTTTTCACAAGCTTTATGTTACAAGCTGTTGTTGTTGGAGTAAGGAAAAAAAAGAAACTTGAAATTTAGTCTTCCTGGAAGTGAGTTTCTAATAGGGACTTCTGTGTAGGACACGTTTAGTGTGAGTTCCTAGGTTTATTTGTTTCTGCAAACATGGACTATTCTTGCCTGGCAAAAGATATTTTTTTCACCTGTGTGTCACTGCGGGTTATTTAAATAAATTATCTAATTTATTAAATTAAAAAGTCCCTTATAGTGACAAGTACAGGTGAATTACAAAGACCTTTAAAAGTAGCATATTTTTGAAACATAGGTGAAATTTTTATAACTCAAGTCCATGTTAAAGAGAAGATAGATTCTGAAGATCAGTTCAGGTAGAGAACTCAGGGAATTAATGTATTTTTACACGGTTTGAAAAGAAGAGCAATAGACCAGCCTTTGGTTGGACTTTATCTTAGAGATCTTTTTGAGCCTTAACAATTCTGTCATTCTATGGCTTTCTAAAGTAAAACACAGTAATTAGAACTATCAATAGAAAAATGCCACAGCTCATCCCCCTTTGTTAAAGAAACTATTAAAGTCAAAGTTTGAAATGTACTGGACGGTCTGTTAAAAGCAATATTTTGGATTCTGGTTCAGTGAATAGTTTGAGCACATGCTTTATTTTAAGTATATTCTTAAACTTAAGTAGATTCCTCAAAAGTGTTGCTGAGTGGGAATGACCCAAGTATGCTATTGTGGTCTGTTTGTTTGTTTTTCCTAATCGGAATCTCACTGTTCTTTTAATTGGTTTTACTTTCTGACTGTAATACTTTTCCATTTTCATGGAAAATTAGCATGGGAAGCATCAGCAAAAACCATGTTATTTCTGCATTTCTCAAACAATTTCAGAGCTATTTGCTGAATAATATTTTAAAGAAAATGGGCATTTTTCTAACTAGTAAGTACTTCTTTTGGATCTTCAGTTCTTCAGAGGACTGCTTTTGCTGGGTTAGTTGACTCGAAGGTTTAGCACATCTCTAGCAATAAACAAGCATGTTGTGCATGTTGTTTGATGAACTTCAAAGATTTAAGCACTCAGCTTTAATTACTGATGATTTTAGCAACAGCACAGTAACGATGGGCTCCTGCTTCACTAAATCAAAGAAATGTGACTGAGGGACTTCTGATCCAATTGTTCTCATTTAGTTCAGCTCTCACAAACATGGCTGTAAAATATCATTGTGGCTTGAGTTGACATGAAACACCATTGCCATCAATCAAATAAATAAAAAAAATTGTGAGAATCAATACATAACACAAACCTGGTAGTTCCAGCCACTTAATCAACTGCATATATTTGTATTTCATTTCCCTCCTGCCACTCTTTCTCTCCAACTTCTACTTTATTTTTTTTTTCGAAGCACTTGTCATTCTGCAGCCTAGTAAAGCTTAGCAGCTGTTGAGATGAAAGGATCAATATTTTCCAATCAGGATGATCTGAAAGACACTGTTACTATATAGCATTCAAGTGCTAATGTTACTGAGTAAAGCTCTGTACCTTTTAGTTGTTGAGTGATAATGACAATTTTTTCTCCCTGCTGATACAATTATGCACACTGTATTGAATAGTTATGATTGTGTGGCTTGTCAGCATTCCAAGGTTTTGCCAGAGACCCGGCTCCATGATCTCATTCAGAGCAGCAGGGCAGGTTTAATGGGCAAGTTGGATGAAGCATGAAGCCAGCTGGTGTCAGCTGCCCCTTAACAATTGTAATATATATCAATCACTCAGCATGGATTTTTTTTTTATTGGTATATTTTTGATTCTCGAGGTCTTATACCAATAAAATATAATTACTGGGATTTAAAGGGGCAGCATTATTTAGAAGGAGGAGATGAAATATTCCCTGAGTGAATAATCTTCAGCATTGCCACCTCTATTGGTAGGAAGGTAATTCGAAGGAAACTGATGCAACCAAAAAGATCTTGTCACTGGATTCTGCAGAGAGAGAATCCAGTGCATGGTTTCTACAAGGACGGGGGGTTCTTAAGGATATACTTATAATTTTTTTAAAGCAATGTAACTTCAGGTTAGAAAATTGATTTAAAATTCCCAACAGATTATCTTGGAATTATCAGATCACCAGATCTCTAAGAATATTGGTTAATATAATGCCACTAACTTATTTTTCTGTACTATAAATCTCACATCAATATTGTATGTCTGATATGGATAGCTTAACCAAGCCTTTTATGTTTAATGTGAGATTGTACAAAAGGTGAAGCAACATCTTAATGAAGCTGAACTGATTATTGTTTCACCATTACTTGTATTAACTATGTTGTAATCTGTCAAAACAAATGTCAGCCATGTCAAAAACAAAGACTCCTTCCTGAAATCTTGTCTGAACTGCCTTAATCAAAAATGAGCCACAAACTACCCCATGTACTGTAAAAGGTGTAATTTAGTCCAGGCAAGATGTTCAGTTTTTGCATTGCCGTGTTGAAGGTGAAGAAGAGGAGGAGACAAAAATGTTGTAGCCAATTATCTAAAATGGTACAATTGGTGCATTCTAAGCTTGATGGGCTCATTAAGCATTAAAACTCCTTGACATTTCCCTGTTGTACTGATAAATAGGAATGAACAGTTTGCATTTTCTACTTTACTAAATTGTATGTCTTTTTGGCTTCTTCATCTGTCGTGTTTTACATGCTTAATTTTGCATCTATTTCATTAAAAAATTCAGCACTAAAGATTCTTTGCTCCTCTTCTAATTATCTTCCTTTGAAAAACTCCTAGTTTTGTATTAATGATATTGTTTGGTTCTAAAGTGCAATAGTTAATGCTCATTGTTAAATTGCCAAAAGGATATAGACTAATTTAGCATGTCATGGCTGCTTGGTGAAAATGCCATCATTAGTGATCCATGAGTTGCAAAGAAAAATAGAAAAGAAGGAAGGCCAACAGTGTCCTAAACATCCCAAATGATTTTTAGAAGTCCATTTTTATTAAAGGAGTTTTGAATGGAACCCTCCTTGATGTAGTTGAATACATTAAAACATCATCTTTAAATGGGATTACAACTGCATTGATTTAATAAATAGGAAAGAACAAAAGGCAGAGGGTGAATGAGATAGTGTTAGCCTTTTTATACCAATGAAATTAACCTCAGCACTATCTTTTTGTACTATTCCAAGTTCAGAAAAAAATCCACCTGGATTGGACATTAGTGGCATGAACTGATGAAAAACACCTTTAAGTTTTTTCCTTTTATTTTTCATTTACATTCATAACTAATTCATTCAAAATTCCGCTTTTGATTTTTCAAATGTGTTCTCTCTCTCTCTGAAGAGGAAAGCTCCTGATAAGTCCTTATTTCCTCTAGGTTTTTCCAGGCCAGCAGCAGGCCAATAATTGCTAAGCCCTGTACTGGGTGTAAAGGACAAGGTGTTAGTGGCAGAGGTGGCTGCAGGGGTGGCCTCTGTGGAAGGCGCTCAGGGGCGCTCTGTGTCAGGCCAGCTGCCAAAGCCGAGCCGTTTGGAGGAGTTTGTGGCACCTCTGTGAACACTTATTTAAGACAGAACGGAAGAGTGGAGGGAAGAGGGAACAGAGGGAACAAACAATGAAGTAGGGGAACACTTGCTCGATGGTAGGGCATGCACACCCCAAAGGACTGTGGCTCCTGGGTGAGGCCGTGCTGGAGCAGGTGTATCCCCAAAGAGTCTGTGGGCTGTGGTGTGGATAAGCCCATACCAGAGCAGGTTCATCACTGAGGGGGCTGCATCCTGTGGAGCATAGGAGACGAGTGAGGAGCAAGGAACAGCAAGGAGAAAGCTCTGTACGCTGACCTTGGCTACCTGCACCACTCATGGCCTCCCTGAAGGGTCTGAGTGTAGCCCGCAGTGATAATAAGGCAGGCAGGAAAGGGGTCTGGAGGAAGCTAATGAAGTTGAGCCTGGTATTTTCCCTAAGTAAATTTTTGTCTTTCTTTGCCAACACCCAAATCAATAATCAAATATTTATGTTACTGGCAGTAAATTAATTTGTTCTGACTGTAAGAGAGGTTTACCTTTTGGCACCTTTTCTGCCGTTACAATATTCAGCCAGTAGCTAGATAAATGTGTGATGCTGCAATAACCATTTTATTTCCTGATCTAGTACAAAAAGTAACTTTTAAAGTCTCTGTTAATTATTATAAGACCTCCTTTTACAGTTCTGGCAGTCTAATGGGACTTAAAGTTACGATTAGCATGATTAGCTTTCATGCTGGATAGACCATAGCAGTCAGCGAAGTGCTGCAGAAACTGCAGAGGTTCTGTTCCCATGCTGTATTCATCGGTCCCATGCTGAGGGCTTTAGGCTGACTTTATATTCCCTGCATTCTACCACATCTGATGTAACCAGCTCACACAATTGCACTCATTCAGGTACATGGAGCTGCCAGGGAGTGTTCAGTTCCAGCACCTGTGTGCGACACTGAACCGAGTTTCCATGAGCACTTTCAGGGTTACTTCTCGTGCACTTTCCAAACCCTCGATACTCCTGCAGCAACATGAGCTCCTGCAAATGACAACAAGGCCCGTAGCCATGTTCTGTGTCATTATGAAATGACAGGGTTGTGGGCTGACATGAACAATTCTTTATGAAAATGGGAGCAGGTGGATGAATAAAAGCATTACCGAATGTTTTTATTCAGTTTTAGAGGCTTCAATAAGAGTGAAATTACAAGGAAAATTTTAAAACCTCAACAAACCACTTGCTGCGTTATTTATTTTGGAGGGATGAATTTTTTTTAGCCTTTAAAATTCTATTGGTGTATTGTAGTGTCTATTACTACAGCTTTGTTTGTGGTGATTTATCATTATGTTCTTAGCATTGTCATAGGCATATTTGGCACCACTACCATGATGTTTAAACTTCAGACAGTAGTTCAGTACTGGGGTCATACCAGTAACACATGGTTTGACCTAAATGCATGAATTTCTGTATGGTATTTTTCTAATACAGATTCACACTCTTCAGAACAGCTGAGAATGAGTGTCTTTGTTGACACTGGCATGCATTCCAGTCTGATAGTAGATCTTAGAGATGTCACTGGAGCTGCTGAGATGTTGCCTTTATTTTACACAATATCCTGACCAGTCATGCTGAGATTTGAATTTGCTGACATTGAGTGCAGTAGAATCAATATATTAGAATTTTACATTTCTGCTTCTACTGTGGGCTGGAAAGATTACAAACAAGAGTAGCCCTCCATCTGAATGAGGTACATGCAGTAGATCAAAGTCTAGAACTAACCATAATACATTTACCAGAATATAGATGTACAGCTAGATATTGATATCCTAGTGGCTAGAGTACGTGAATTTCTTACTTTTTAGGTTTGCTTTGTACTGACAGAAAATACGGACAATAGAAAAATGAGACTAATGCATATTAGAATGTATAGGTCTTCCTAATGTAAACCCCAAACATTTTAAATGGTTCATTTATTCATCACTTAGTAGTATGGCATGACCTAAGAGCATAATTTTTGGAGAACCTGCCTGACCTTCCCCTGCCATTTCCTCCCTTCTCCTGTTTCTTCCTCTCTCACCCTTTCCCCCACGGTTTCTTCTTCTTTATCCCGTCTTCTGTTATTTTCTTTCCTCTTTTCTGACCTTCTTTTCTCCCATCTTCTCTACTTACACCTTTCTTTTGACATTCTTCCCTCCCCNCTCTTTCTCTTTCTCTTTCTCTTTCTCTTTCTCTTTCTCTTTCTCTTTCTCTTTCTCTTTCTCTTTCTCTTTCTCTTCCCTGAAATCCCTTCTTCCCTTGTATTCCCTGCAGCACTCCTTTCTCTCTCTCACCCACTTCCCCTGTCTACCCCCTTCTCCTGTTACAAAACAACCACCTTATTATGGTAATTCTATTTATTTTCTTGGAAATTGTCCCAACTTATGTTACATTCCACTTAAAAAAATATTATTTCCATCACTTAAAGCATCTATATATCATTATATAGTTTCTATATTTTTCTTGGAAAAATTTTCACCATATGCGTGTTTAAGGAGGAGGTTCAAAATATTTACCCACCATGGTGTGCATCTAACCATACAGTATCCTTTCTCTATTCTGTAAAGAGGCTGAAACAAGGACCAATCCCACTCAGGGAATGGAATCTGTTCTCATAATACTAAGTTTTGATTCTCCTTCCTCACCATCCCAAACTTCAGGTTAATGGACACTCATATTTCAGCCAAAATTTCTCTCTAGCAATCATAGAGTTGTAAAAAGAAAGCATTTGAAGGCGTTTGTCTGCTTTCCTATTTTAAATTATCTTTTCCTTAGTGCTGTGTTCTCCTTTTTTGCAGTGACTGTATTCATCTGTCATTCTGCTTAAGCAGTCACTCTTTAGGTCTTGATTACCCTTGCTTTGGGCAATCCCTTCTCTTTCAAATAATATGATGAAAGCAGATGCAGTGAGGCTTACACAGTGAGACCTTTAAGGTGCCGCTCAATCCTATCTGGTCTTGCTGAGACAAAGATTGGTCTCTCTTTTCCTAGGACTCATGATCACAAACACAGCTGTTATTATTCTTACCAAAAGTAGCCTATGTTGCAAATACTTAATAACTATATCAATGCAAGAGACTGGCATGGCTCTTTCTGGTGCTACTTGATTTACTATTAAGAGAAATGTCTGTTGGTTCCAGGAAATAAAAGCATTTCGGTTGGGAGGTCACTACAGTCATCTGGACAAACACTGTATTGCCTCTTAACACGCTCTTAATTAATTCTAACAGAAAAAAGCAAAAAGAAATTAACATTTTAACTGGGTTTTACTTAAATTGATAATACTTGATATACTTGGGCAGGTTGGTTCATGTGCCTCAGCTGAATCTTTGTGGATGAACCCTGTGACAGTTCTGGGGTCTTCAGGGGAGATTAGTAACTAGTAGAGTTGGAAACAGGATAAAACCCCACAGGTTTGTCACCTAGTTCGGTGTCAAAGCCAATAGCAGTTTTGTGCCTCTCTGAAGCCATTGATTAAAACCTCTAAACACCACTTAAATGTGTGTTGCATATTGTGAATAGTTCTGATGCTCTGTTATGTGGCTGTATAAATAATTTAAATGGGTGAGCAGGCCAGCCTGTCATCACAAGCTGGGATAAAGAGTCCCAGTTTGTTTTAGCGTCTTCTTTGGGTTTGGAATTGGGGTCGTAAAATCTTCACCTGCTTCACATCAAATCCCTCCTTCTATGAAGTGTCTGCCTGGCCATCAGAGACACTTCTCACTACCTGGGCCTCCCTTGCAGGGAGAGTGACACTGTTGCCTGTCAGTGCAAAGATACCAAGTCCTTGCCAGAGGTGTTTGCTTCCTTCCTTTGTGTCTTTGTTCAACTATACAATCCCACTCAGAGTCTAGCTCTTGTGTAATCAGTTTCTAACCATAGAATACTTACAGTGCCTTAATATATTTTTTTGCACTCTTAAGCTTGAAATGAAAAAAATTATTGCTATTCAGAACCATATCTCTTTCTAACTCAGTTTAGGCATGTGCTTAAAATCTATTTATTGGACTGGACTCTGAAGAGGTGGCTGAAATTAGCACATTCTTTTAAATGATCAGTCACCTTTAATGCTTTGATACCTGAATTTCTGGAGTTAAGCCAAGGGATTTTTTCTATTTATTTGTTTTGTTTAGGGAAAGTTTCACAGAACTACATAAACATAATAACTGAGAATTTTTAGGTTTTTCCATGGGGTCATTGACCCTAGAAAAAGAAGACAAAAATAAATTTGAAGCCAGAAAAAGGAATGAGATTCGTACAAATAGGAAGAAAAAATGAAATAATTTGTTAACAGGAATACTGAATAATGTGAATTCCTAAAATGAAAGAAACTGTATAAATTTCCTCCTGCAGTCTCTGGAAAATCTTTTTAAAATATAAAAAAGCAGCAACAATAAGCTGCACCAAGGCTTTTGTGGGAAACTATGAGACTTTCTGATAGTGAAGTTTCCACATCAGAAGTGCAAAGCTAGGCGAGATAGAAATACCTGGGTATATCTTAGATGAAGTTTACAAACCTGCTCAACCATTCCTTTTGTCTTTGCTTTGAGGTGCTTGTGCAATATAAATGTTGCAGAAATAAAACTTTAATCACAATAGCATAAGACTCCACTGATGGCCATCAGTTCCTTACCTGTGTTATCTCCACAGTTGCCTTAGCTTTTAAATAATTCTTTCATTGGGGAGGAAGGAAAGGTCAGCGATCTCTTATTGTTCAACACCACCGAGGGGTTTCCGGAGATTGGCAGCCAGCAGAACCTTGCAGGGAAAGTGCTGGATAGTGCTGCCAGCACAGGCTTGCATAGATCAGCATTTCATTACAGAAATAGCAAATGACTGATGTATTTTCTAGGTCAAGGTGGAAAAAGTTAAATAAGGATACTGACAGCTTGAGGAGGGGAAGGTGGCTATTGTGTGCAGTATTCCACCAGCTGTGGATGGACAGTACAATCCTCTTTTCTTTCATTTTATAACAATACTTAAGTATTTCTTCCCTGAAACCTACTGTGTGTTTGGATATACCAGAGGACCTACAAGTACTTCTCTTAAAGAATTTTAGATTCTTTATTTAGTTGTGATTTAGAGAAAAAAAATCCCCAAAACTAGTTCAGTTAAAGCTTTAAAGCATTTGCTTTTTTTTCCCCAAAATGTTCTTCATAATCACAGCATCTCAAATGAGCTGGTGGAACTAAGGGTTTCAGGGATGCAACTTGGGAAACTGAAGGTATCAAGAGGAAGAATGGCTTATAAGGCAACAGGATGATGTCTCCAGATCTTTCAGTTTAGAAGGCTCAACAGTAAAAAAAAGCATTGAAAGACCATTTGAAGACTCCTTAAGACAGCCAATTAGTTTCTGTCCTCTAATGATTCTTCAGTTTTAACTATTTCTTAGTTGTTTTACTTTTCTGAAAGTAAGAATAATGAAGAGGTTCTGTCATTAAAAAATGAGAAATGTAATCTTTGCTGGTAATTTATTAGTTTGGTGCGATGCCAAGAAACTTTTGAAGTGGGTTTTGGCAAAATTTCATGAAAACAATTCCTTTTTTCGACAGTATTACAAATAATTACCTTTCTTTTATGTCCTTTTGCTCCTCCTTTGTAGAAAGAACCAGATGAGGTTAAAATAGCATTTTGTTTACTTAGGATGGTTGCTTGGAGACTCACATTTCAAATTTGCACAATTCAGAGAGAAGTCTGTGTAAATGTGACATGGACACAAGCGACAGGAGCTGGTCCTTTGCATTCAGAATTCTCTCAAGGCAGTTTTGATGCAGAGCAGGTGGCTTGGCAGATAGAGCTCCACCTGGATAAACCATGGGACATCGAAATAGCCTGGTACCTACTGACATGCAGCAACCACAACAGGAAATTGAGATGAAGTAGGAAAACCTTTTTGCTACAAATTCAGACAGCTCTTCTGCTAAGGTGGACCAAGGAAAATATAAATTTCTTATTTGGGTTTATATTGAATGTTTCTTAACTTTCTTAATTTTTACTTTAGTTATTTTTTGTATTTAATTTCTTACACTGTTAATCAGTTTTGGATTATCACAAAAGCAAAATACGGACAGAAAATTTAGAATATATTTGTATATTTGTGACTGCATAAATTCTGAGGTCAGTTCATGATCCTCATCAGGTAAAATCTGGTCAGGTTATGTTGCACAGACTTGGGTACTGTCTTTGGAATAAATGAAAATAAAATTCTTTTTTAAAGTTGAATGTATTTCAAGTTTTAGAAAATCACATTTTATACTTAGCCTTTACAAAAAATCAGAGTCTTTGTCCACAAGACAACTTAGAGTTGTCACCAAGCTGCCAGATAACAAGCTTATATTGTTCAGGAAAATATATTACAATTTTATCTACTTGCACTGTTCAATAAAACATTAGTATCTCAGCATTTTTATTTAACAATAGGCAACCTTAGGCCAGTAATTATGCAACAATTATAATAATAAAACCTGTCCCCTGCTGCTCACCTAGAAACAAGAATATATTAAACCAGTACTAACCATCTAAAAGGAAAGCAACAAACTACACTCATTTTTAATGCCCCTGCAGTGCACCATGGGAAGCTAATAATTCACCCTCTAATTAGTATCCCTTCTGCTGCTGTTGGCGCAAGGACAGACAAAGAGGCACCCGCTTCATTACAAACTTGCCTTGGTAATCCTTAAATGTCTTTCTTCTCTGCAGGTTGAATGCATGGAACAGGGGCAAATAGAATGTGCAATTAGAAAAGGTTTGCTGGTATCGCTAGTCTGACCATGCATCCTAAGTCTAATGAGTGCACTAAAATGTGAAAAAAAGGTGCCATTTGAATGTACTCATTCTCTTTTTTGGCTATATTATAATTCTTCCTTCTTTTCCTTCATTAGTGTCTACATTAACAGAAAAAAAGGGAATACACCAATGGTGTAAAGATTTGATAACTTCAGAGCATACCTGCAGTGACAGTGTTGTTTAGACTTTGAGTAGTTGGTAAGTGTTATAAATCTAGCTTGAGAAAAAGTGAATGACAGGAGGCCTTAATTAACGCTTGAGAAGATTGGGTTTAATTGTTTCATGGAGAGTGTATCAATTTTAATACATTTCTCTTTTAAAAACCAGAATGATTTTGCCACAGGGCACAACAGGTTTGAAATATGCAAAGCATTTCTACATAATTTTTGGTACTGTGGCGATTATAGTGATCATACTATTACAGTGGTGCTTTCCTTTAACTGTCTTGTTTACACATGCACAGTGTATTTGTTGATTAATTTAAGCTTATTAGAGAAAATATTGCATGCCTGAGGATATTTTCAACTTGTCAATATGCAGCTGATTCTAATTTTTATAGGGAAATTTTAATTTTCACAGGGGCCTGCTGGTCCTGTCAGAAGAAGGGCCAGCAGTGCCCTGGACAGCACTAGGACCTTGTGCTCTGGTCCAAACATGGCTTAAGTCAGTTGTGTTATTTCCATTTCATTCCTGTGTAGTGGTCCCTGTGAAGTCCATTAGTAGGCTCATAACAAAGCTAAGTGTGATGTTGCCTCTTCTGTTAATTTTGAGGGTTACTTATTGAGTAATCAGAGAACCTGCCTGTTCATCACTATTTTAATCCGGTCCTGCTCTCTCTGAGATTCTGCTTGTGTAATCACTAGGAGAGCTGGGTGTGTTAGGGAAGTTGAATATCATGTCACATTTTTATGGAGAGTCAATTGAAAATTCAGAAGTGAATGACCACAGTAACCAGCTTAAAATTTTATTATTTTGACATATATCAGTGCTGCTCTCTGCTGAATAGGGAATTAAACTTTTTTTTTCTTAATAAATATGTAGTTTGAAGAAAGTTAGGAAAATCCTTCCATTTGGATATTGCAAACTAAGAGCAAGTGAGTACCAGATTATCAGTATGTAAAATACTCATGAGTACTAAATCAGTTCCTTAGTTAGTTTTTAGTTTTAATATTAAGTAAAAGACCCACAAGGGAAGTGAAGGAGTGTTGTGATCTTCATTTGTTATTCCCTCCATCTAAAAATAAAGATATTTCAGAGGTTCTTATAGGATAGTAAAAGCACTTATAGTCCATGTGATAGAAGAAGATTGGTTTGCTTCCATTCAAATAGTGCTTCGCTTTTGATCCCAGTTTGCCCTAATTCAAATGGGCACAAATTAGGAAGTGGGAAAAATTGCTGTCTTAGGCTGTGTGTACACTTGAAAAGAAACTTGATGCCATTTTAGATTATCTTAGGGTTTATGTTGGGAAATAAAAGATCTAGAGGTTGTTCTGATGCAAAATTTATGGAGAGCTTACGAGTTTTTATCAGTACTGTATCTGTCTGCAGAATAAATGGAGGACATAATCAAATAGTTCCATAAATTTAGGCTTAGTACTGAATTCACTCAAAAATGTCAAAATTGGATTTGCTTGGCACTCAGTCGTATAAAATTACTTTCTAAAGAGTTATTCACGGTTGCTATTATTGGAGTATCTGTATAAGAAAATAATTGGATATAAGTTAGAACATGTTGGTTGAATGCAGAATGAAGGCACATTTTGCACAAATAAGAATAGAAGAAAACCAAAATCCTAATGATAGCCTCTTCTAAAACAAACAGGTATTTGCAATAATGACTAAACCACAGGTCACTTGCTTAAATGTTAATGATATGGTGGATTTAAGGGATCTGCATGTAGCACTAGGACACTTCTATAATGGGCCAGTAATCTCAATGCAAATACTTTCTGCCTCAGTCATTATGCTTATTGATCTGACACACTTGAGCATAACTTCTTATTATCTTATGAATGGCTTCTCATCCAGTTATGTGGTGCACTGCATCAGGTTACATTGTTTTCCATAAAATAATATGTTAAGACTCTATTTTTTATGGTTTACTAGAAACAGCAGTATCTGGACTAGCAAAACTGTGGTGGACAGACTCACAAATATGTCCTTGGCCAGCTCCCAGCTGCCACGAGAAGGAAACTTTATGGGCCAGAAGATTACAGAATCCATATGCAGAAGTTATTTTTGATGCCATTCCTTTCAACAGAATCATGCCTGGCTTGCTCACCATGATCTATTCCCTGTGGAGTCTGTTCCTTGATTTCACTTTCCTAGAAAGATTTACACTCCGGAGGAGAAAAAAGAAATCTAGACACAACTTCATTTTTTATATTTTGTAACTCCATAGACTCATTTTGTAAGTCCATATATCCAGAGTCTCACATGAGACCTTCTCTGACATTCTGGCCAAAGGGGAAGTTGTGCTTCACTCATGTTCTGCCTCTCGTGTCACCTTCAAAGTTTCATGCAGGGAAATTTTGCTTGGTTTTGTAATGACTGATGGAAGCTTGGGGAATTATTATAATAGTACATATATTAGAGTCACAAGTATTGGTAAATACATTTGTATAGATTCCTGATTCATAACAGTGATATTTTAATTATATTACTTTATTTATTTTTTGGCTTTAATTCTCAGAAATATCACTATTCTGCAGAAATTAATAATGTAAAACAAATTAACATTGATAATTTTTAATCTAGAGAATGTGTATTTCTAAACATTGATTAAGATAATAAACAGCTTGCAGAAGATTTTAGCTCAAGACTGAGGTTAAATTTTTAAAATGGTTATTAGCTGCTTTCAATTTCTACTATAAATACAATATTTTTCTTAAGCACACTACATGTTCCTGTTTGGTGAAAAGTGAGATTTTTCTGAGGAAAAGAAGTAGTCTAGAATTACTTAATGTCTAAATTGATCACTACTTCAGGAAATTAATTTTCTCTGCTGCCCTGGCTTGACAAAAAGCATAGCTAAGAAGTCCTGTGTATTTGTGAGACAGTTTTCTTGTGTGCTGCACCATATTTGAAAGGCCATGCACCATTTATAAAAGGTGTAAAATTGTTGTTGGGAAAGACAGAAGGCAACAATGGACTCCACATCATCAGTGTTCTAGATTAGGTTTTTAGTACATCTGAATTCTGCCAGATTGCTTTCAGCTGCCTTCAGAGGCTTCAGAACAGAGTCTAGTGCCCAATAAATCACTGACAGCTTTCTCTAGTGGTTTCAATGCAACTGGTTTCAATTTCTAGTTTCCATAGTGAGACTAAGAATGAACAAACAAAAAAGAAAAATGAATAGTCATTAATAAAGAGATAAATATAGAATTTTGACATTGTTCTTAAGTTGCTTTGTAAAAAGATCTATACTTTTCATAATGATCCGTTGTTCTTCCATCTCATGTCTCAATTAAAAAATAATTTGCTCTGTGGTGTGTAATATATAGTAGACACATGAGAAAAGGATAACTAAAAGTACAATTACTGTTTCTTAAGGTAACCACTTTCAGAAGCAAACCTGCAGCAAGGTAATGCAACATTATGCTAGAGTTTTATACACTATAGCTCCAACATTCCTTATATATTTCCAAAAATTCTCTGGGATAAACCACATATTGGCTTAGTACACAAAATTAAAAAGCTTAAACCACTACATTCCACACTGCTGTTTATATTGCTCAAATATTTTAAAGAGTGCAGGGTTCTGAAACAAGAGGAAATATATCCTTAAAATTTTATGATGTAAAAATATTTGCCCAATAATGTGCAATTGAATAGTAAGTTTGTCATCACTGTCACATATATTGTCACATACATTGTTGCTTATAAAGGAGTGAAAAGTCCAAATGTAAGTGACGACCCTGAAGTTCTGAATGGCTCTTACAGATAGCGACAATTTTGACATGTGAGAAGGTATGGCTTTGTTAAAATTTATTTGCACCTATTTTTGAGCAGTTCTTGTTTGCATCTGTTATTAATAACAAATCATTTAGCATACCATGGCCCTTTAGAGGACTGCATTGCAAATTACATTTCTTTTCTGAGTTGGGCTGTTGTTACTGGGCTGAATATGCTGTGCATGCACAGGATTGAATGATTATTAATAGTTCTAGTCTTTCCTGGGTTGCTAGCTGCACAATAATGGAAAAAAGTGTCATGGCCAAGGTACAAATCAGATGGAAAAATCTCCTGTGAACTTCTCATTCTAAATTTATACAAAGCAATTAAAAGCCCCTGTACTCACATATTTCTTTTAGACTGCACTAATGGTTTGGAAGTAACAAGGTAAGATAGACATTCTGATTAGAAGAGACCAGCAGTTCCCAGATCAATAAGAACAGAATGTCCTTATACCTTCTGTACCTCTGGACGAGGGATTTTGTTCCACTGACTTTCGGTTGAGGGGTACTCGCAGAAATTTATAACTGTAAAATAAGAGGGGTTTGTTGCCCAAATTCTGAAATAATATAAATTTAGTATGTCTACAAAAATAGTTGCTGTGCATATGTATTGCAGTAAAATTTGTGTGTTTCATGTCACATAAGGCGTATGAACTTCTGAGCACAGGTATATCCGTGTCAGGTATGTGATAGACAGGTGAAGGTTCTGTGATGAGCAGTGGAGTATGGGGCTTTTTTCATAACTTCAGAAACGATTGGTGGATGAACAAGGGTTGGGAACCCACAGGTTTTAGACAGTGAAACACTGAACAAATTTTCCATTTAGGGAAAAAGAAAATGTTATATTATGATGATTATGTAATGGACTTATCACAGTTTGGAATAAAAAGGAGTAAACTTTAATCTGCTTCTCACTTTTGCCTTTTATTAGAGATCATGCTTTCAAGCATCATTCAATTTTGTCAAATGCTTGCTTGTGAATTTTTTTCATTGAATTAGTTAATTTGCCTCATCTTTTGTCTAGTCTATTTCTGCTTTTTTCTGATGATTTTTTTCTTTTAATCTGCAAAGTCATTGATGCAGCACCTTTTTCTCAGCTGAAAGAAACAGTTTAAGGAGTTGGATTGCTGTGACAGGATTACAACAGCATGCTACCTCTGTCTGTCTGTCTTGCTCCTTGCTGCTTTTTCTGTGTAGGGCAGTAATTATTCACTGATTTATTTCACTTCATGTCGTCTGCCTCCAACCTTTCCAATCCCTATTACACAGGATGAAAACCGAGACTTTAAAGCAGTAGTTTTCTAAGGAGAAGGAATTGTTTTGCTGCTATTCTTAAGACAAGTAACAAAGAGCTTGCATTATGCATCTCAGGGCCAGTATCTCAGTATTAATTATTTGAGCACCTGTAAAATTAATTGAGAAGCCGGTTTCCTCTATGGAGCCAAGTAGGAATGTAAGGGATGCTTGTCCCTGCACATTTGAGCTTTTCCCATAAAGACTCTGCTGTGCTATTTCTGTAGCATTAGAGCCATGTGGCCCACCACAGAGACATGCCTTTAACGCCAAGTCATTTTGGCCTGCTACGCCTCACATCCTTTCAAATGTTCTTCAAACCAGTCTCTGCTTCCACAGTCCCAGTGTTTTACTGCTGTTGGAGAATATGTCTGTCAGCCTCTTTAGAGTCTTTCTATGATTTTTCAGGATCCTGACATGGTCTTTGACCCAGCTGCCTCAACATGCTGCTGCTACTCTCTTCTCTCCTCTAGTCCTGTACAGAATTTGTAGCTGAGTGGTACAGCCTCTGCCTTGTGTTATAATTCAAAACTCTGATGTGATCTTTAACAGAAATGCCTTGATTGCATGAGTGTAAAATCACAAGAATGTAAGATTACTGCAATATTCACTCGTGCCACCTTGGAAATGCGTGTCCCATAAGGGTTGCTCGTAAAGCAGGCACAAAGGTGGATCAAACTGTGTGCTGCCTCTCCCTGTGTCAACTCTATCATTAGGGCATGGATAAAACACTTCCAATTTCTCCTAAAGGGCTACACAGCGGGATACATTGCACCAGCCGTTTGCAGGATGTGTCGAAAGGCTGCAGCATATGCTCTCTCCTCACTGCACTCACCTCCACAAATTTAACACCAGCAGCTTTAACAGACTGAGCCTGAGATATTGGGACAATGTATTGATACTCAGGAGGGAATCACACTGTAGGCTTTCTTTCCTTCCTGCCTTGTGCACAAAACACTAGAAACAACATGAATCCTACTGTTCAGGGTATTCTTGCTGTTCATGGATGGAAATCTATTTTCATGCCTGTAAGAAGCTATGAAAAGTGTTATTTTAAAAAAAGTAATCTGCTGTAAAATTTAAGTAGTGCTATCTGAAACTGCTGATTTCACTGTGGCCTCAAGTGGCATATTAACTTTTTTTAAACTATTCCTAATAAACAAAGGTTCTTATCTGCCTTTACTTGCTTTGAATTTTATGGAAGCAGCAGTTTCTCACTACAATAAACCCAGATCAAAAGGTGTTTTCTTTTGAATTCAAATCAGCCAAATGAGCACCTCTTTCTGAATTCATTCATGCAGCTGATCTCTGGTCTTCAGCATAGTTAGGAATTTCATGAGGTAAAAGGGGTGTACCTTTTTTACTCTGAATTATGTATTTATATACGTGTGCCAAACAACCAGAGCCAGAGCTTTTTCCAGTCATATCAGATTATTTTGGGAACCTATAGAGAAGGAATGCAGATCATTAGGCAAGTTACTATTATTAAACAATGCAAATCTTCATCCAGTCCTGGTGTGGAAAATGATACTGGGCCCATTAATCCCAGCTGCTGAAGTGAAGCTCCAAGTGAAGTCAGTAGGAGGTAGAGGTTCTCAGCCTCTCCAGAAGTGGAGAATATTGCACAGAAAGGGATATATCAGAGTAAATTGAGATGTTACGAGTAAAGAAAGGATTATTCAACATCTACTATAAAATATGAATCTATGGAGACTCTTTCCACACAACAATCTGTGTTACAATGTGAAAGATGTACTTTCAGTGTAAACCCTATAAGGAACAGGGCAGATTCCCATTGCTCCTATATATTTTTTTTGTAGACATTTGTCCTCCTTCTACAAATTGAGCATGTAATTCATCTGTTTTACCTTGATAGGCAGTGCCTAAGTGCATATACCTCTTGCTCTTAGTTGTTCCCTGGTCCTGGTCCCTGTTGGATCAGTGGCAGTGGGGTGCATGCATTATATCAAATGTGCACTCACAGCTCAGCCTCAAAACCACCCAGGCTTTGTAGCCCTGGATGGGTCTTTATACCAAAATTTTGTTAGCAGATGGGACAGAGTAAGCTGCAGCTTAGGAGGAAAAGAAAGTGTATGAACCTATATGGGCATAATGTATTTGACTTTCAATTACTTACCATTACTTAAATATTATCATTATCACCATTTGTGCTATGTAAAAGCTTCCCTGGAAGCTATTCTCTAATGACAGTATTTTTTAATATTTTGAACACTAAAACTGGTACATGAGTTTATTAATCTTTGTTAATCAAGCTTTAAAAAAAACTACCAAAACATTTTCAGCCGTTGATTGTATAATTGGACAATGTGTGTTAAACAGCTGACTTTTGCCAGCTTACATGTTGTAAACATTGGCAGTCTTGCAAGGTTTTCAGTTCACCTCTCTCAAAACAAGTTTTTTTGAAGAGGAAATATATTTTGTGCTGGGAGAAACAATCTGAACTTGCTATGAAACTGGTGACCCAGAGAGCCACAGTTTGGCTTTCAATGTACTTTGTTTGGGGGCAGTGGAATTATGTTGTTCTTTATCTGAGGTCTGTCCCACACCACAGTCGGGTACCTGGCAGTGCCCTTTCACGTGCTGCCCACCGCTTGCTTGAGGCATCCTGCTTTTTCCTCAGGACTCTGTCACAGTAACATTTCCTTAGTAACCCCCGTCGGCAGTTGCTTTTTTTGTCAATTCTGTGTGCCAAAAATTGGAAAAAAATCCAATTTTGTCCTCCTTTCTACCTGTGGCAAAACACAGTTCTTCTGTCGCTTGCTCAGGCTGTAAAATGCAGTTTGTGGATTTACCTGTTAATCTAAACTGCTCTGTACTCCTGTGGTGGTGCAGGGCAGATGTGTAACCTCCATTCACTTAGCGTTTGTAAACTACTGACAGAGGGCCTGCAGTTGAAAAAGATGTTTTAAAACAATGCATTCACTTTCAAAACACGTTGCATTCAGGAGTTTGGCCCAATTGTTAATGATTTGGGGTTGCGGGGAGTAACCAAGTAACACATAGCAAATAATTTGTTTGTTTAAAACAAACATAGAGTTTAATGTTGTGTTTAAGTCTGTCTTAGACCTACATCTTAGTGCTTTCGTGATCTCTGTTACTGAGAAGGATTCTTTGGAACTTATTTAAGTGGGGGGTTTTTATATTTGCACTGTAAATGAGCTGTTCTGGAGGAGATCCTTGGAGAATCTGTACCATATAGGACACAACAAATACAGCAGCAGCTGCAGCATCAGCATGCTCCTCACACTTTGAGCTAGCAGCTCAATGAAACATTTTGGCAAGGCAGAGGACCCAGTGGGTGCCAGATTGGCACTGGTACCTACTGTGTTTTCTTTGCCTTATAGGATTTTTAAAAAAATTGTCAATCTATTTTTATGATACTGCAGCTTGAAATAAAGGGGAAAAGGGGAATATAATTAATTCTTCTTTAGGGTCTCTTCCCTGTCATGGACTTTTTTCTTTATTTTTCTACTCTCTTCATCATGCTAATTAGGAAAAATATTCAAACACCTGATGTTGAGGACAGTTTCTGGAGCACGATGATATATTTCAAGGAAGAGAATTTCCTTGACATTAACACTACAATTTCTTACATATATTGTTGCATGTTTTCAAACTTGAGTGCTTGAAGCCATGCTGATCTCATGCAGTACAGCAGAGAACAGGGCTGCCTGATTTCCAGAAGCAGAAGCAAGCAGCTGTGCCACTGTGGTGTAATGCTCAGGCTAAGAGGGGGACCTGCTGAGGACAGAGCCTATCAGTTCAAGAGAATTGGAGACATAATTGGCAATACATTACGTTTAACATTGTGTAATTACTAGAAAGGGGAAGGAATGGAATTATCTCAATGAACATTCTGTGCAGTGTCTTGGAGTGACTTCTAGATCTATATATATGGCCTTTCTTTGTTGGCAGTTTCAACAGGAGGTGTTCCATGTTGAATGTAGTTAGCTGTGATCTAGGAGCTGAATTTGTGATCAGAATTTCCCTCATTATCTGTCTTCAGGAGGCGGAAAATATGGCTACCTAATGCAAAGTATAAGTACCTTCTTTTTAAGTAGTGCCTTACACAAGCATCCTCTGTAGAAGCTCTGCAGTCACCACCAGTTTCCAGTTAACTTGCAGGATAAGTCCAAGCCTATTGGCTTTAACTTGTAAACCCCTAGATGCTTTGGGACTAGGCCACCTGACACCATTTGTGATATTCCTGCAGGTGTCATCAACAAATAGTCACTGTGCCCTTTTTTTTGCACTATTGTGCCATTTTTTCCAGTTCTGATCTGCACTGAGCAACAAGATGCTGAACTCCATGTCTTTCACGTGTGGTGCTTCTGTGGATGTGGATGAATAATGGTATAAAGGACTATATGAGAGTGCAGATTATGCACAGCAAAAACTGATAGCACATTTAGAATTAATACAAACTCACAATAAATGTAATTAATAAGAGCTCTGGAGAACCTCAGAATAAATAATTTTATTCGCACTTGACAGCTAGACTGAAAAATTTGCTTGTGACAAATGCAAAAAGATAGAATTTGCCTTTGCAAAAGGTATGAATGCATTTAAAGTATCTAAACAGATGATTATATTTCCTCTTATGAACAGATATACTCAGAAGTATGTTTCTGGAGAAAAAGAAATTCTAGGTGCCAGCACAATCCTGCCTAGATCAGAACTGCAAAAGATTTGAGCAACAGCTTATTTTTGACAGTTGAACTTGTGTTTCTTTAAGAAGATCAAAGCAGGTTTGATACAGTACAGCAGTTACAGATTTTTAAAAGTATTTTCTACAAGTAGAGTTTGACAGTCCTGTTTTGAAAAATGCATTTCAATAATTAATTCCTGTATTTTCCAAAAACAGACACTTGTTTGGCTTCATGCATCTCACTGAAGTCAGTGAATTTATGTATATAGAGTTAAACTGCTTACATCTTTGTGCCACTGAAGACTTTGATGTTATTTATTTTTTAGCAGTTCTGTGGTAAAATTGTCTTCTGAAAGCAAAGTGGATGAAGTGCAGAAATATTTACAAAGGGGAGGAAAAAAAATCCTAAATGAATGAGTGCTTATTGGCCACTGAGAATTTTTAGCAAGATTTAAAACAAGACAGTGATGGTAATCATTATTTGCTGTGCTTTATTTTCTGCATCGTAAATTAATGCATAAGCTAAGTAGATCATTACCTCTGCTTTTGTATAATCATAGACAAACTATGAGGAAAAAATATCAGTGCTGAGAAAGCGTGCCTGTGCAATTATCTGCTCGCTTGCTGTTTATCATGTCTGACTATAAATGTTTTATTTTGCCCTGACCATGTTAGCTTGAGTAGGGAGGTCAGAACCATTAGCAGATTGATCCTTCCCTCCTCCGTTTTATGGCCCATATCCATTGTTATTTTCACTCCAATGACTCTTCTATTTCTCTTTCAGTACAGCTAATTTAAATAAACAAAGTTTGGGGTTTTCAAATCTGATTAACTATCACTTTCTCTCTCTGTAGTTGTCTTTTCTCTGAGCTGTCTACTCTTCAGATGGTCGTTACCTCCTGTGTGCTCTCTTACTGCTTTTCAATACTTACGTTAGTTTTTGTGACTTTTTCTATTGGGTAGAAGTGTCGTGTCTTAGATGATCTCTATTAATTTTGGAATGAGTATGTTTCCAAACTCTTTATTCATTTTTCTCTTGTGGCAAGTTATAAATTTTCTTAAGCATCTGAATTCAGCAGGAACACCCAACTGTCATTCAGCACTCTGTTTTTAGCTGCTTTAATTCTTGAGAAGCTGCATTTATTTCCACATTTACATGCCTGTGTTTTAGTCATTTGTCTTTTACTGCGGCTACAATAAGATAGGAGATACTTTAACACACAATTAATATTTATCCTGGCAAATGTGACTGAATTGCTCATCACTCTTATAACAGTGTTTGATCAAACTGCCAGTCATTCAGCTTATTAGTGTCAGTGTTTGTTACTGATTTTTATTGTTCTTCAAGCAGTCTCATTTTCAATTCACTTGCCAGTATCCTTTTGTTTCTGTACTGCAGAAACTTCAGAACTCTTCAGAATCCGGGATCTTGTTCTGGCTGGCATTTTCTCTCATCACAGAACTCCCCAAGTTCTCCCACAGTTTCCAGATGCAGCAGTAGATGGTGTAATTCTGCTCCTCTGTCCTATTTCATAGGACATTTTTTCTCCACAAATGTTTACAGTGTCCTCTCAGGAACTGGTAGCAAAGTGGTTGTGAAAAGGTGAACATTTGTGCAGGAACCCTTCCCTGGAGAATGGTTATTCCTCTTCTTGAAAGTACCATGGGAGTATATACATTCCATGCACAAAGGAATCAGCAACTTGGAGAGAGTCGTATTTAACATCACCTTTGAAGTAGAGTGCTTCTAACAGAGTAAGTATTAATGAAAGGCAAGAGGATGACTAAATAATGTGTTAGAGAAAAATCCAGATATGAATTTTTGGAAAGGATTTAATTTAGAATCTGCACTATTCTGGAGGAGTCCATAGAATCCAGTGAGATACAGTTTCCATCTTTATGGAGCCACAATGGAGAGACCATAACACAGAAAGGAAAGGATACAAATGGAATGGAGTTAACTTCCCTGTAGAAGCCCTCATGCTGTATGTGTATAAAAACAATAAAATGCCATCATATGAATTTGTATTTTCAGTTCTGGTCACCTCATCTCACAAGGAGTATAAAGGGGAAGAAAAGTAGTTCACAGAAATTACAGTAGACATAACCAAGTGATGTTTTAGTATTGTAAATCAGTCAGGCATAGGAAAAAAACCCTTTGAATTTTGTATTTAGTGCAGAATCACAGATGCATATTAGCCCAAGGCCCTGTTTGTGTGTCCAGTGCTAAAGAGCTTCATGCACACTGGAAATATTAATAAATCAAATGAGAAGAAATATGTGTGGTTGTGATTTTCTGCAAAATAACAGGTGTTGAGTGCATGTATTAAGGCACCTGTTTTATTTGGCTGTTATTTGTCCAGAGATGCTTATTCATGCTAAATTTAGCTAGGCTGTGGCAGAGCATGAGCTCACTCGGGAATGTGAATCTGTGAAATATGATTTCACTGGAGCATGGTGAATAATTTAACTCACTAAATCTCTTTTTCAGCTTGCCATTTAACTGTGAATAGATTTCAATTTTGATTTATTTTGTTCTTCAAGTTATTCAACAAAAGGTTTATGCAAATACATTGCAGCCTAAGGACAGCTCATATATTACTCACAGTGACTCTAGCTCCTGCTGCTGCTGCTGGGACTGATTCAGTGCTCATTGAAGTCATTGTAAAGGCTCCTATACACTTCAGTTACAAAGTCCTGCAGATATTTTTTCCGTTAACTTCAGTGAGGATGGGATGAAGCTGTTCTCAGCTGCTCTACTCATGCTCTGTGTCTGGTCAGATAGCTCGTATAAGGGGGTTTCTGCTGCTTGACAAAATGGCTTGAAAATCCACACAGATTTCGTAAAGATTACGATGAGACCGTTCCCTCAAAAGAGGTGTGTTTCTTCATGGTATTTCTTCTTTCTGAAAAAAACCCGGAACACATGTAGTACAAACATGTCTGCAAGAAGTCATTTAACTACACAGTACATTTCTAAATCATTACATACATGCTGTGTATTTGCCAATTTACAATCAGCTGAAACAATACTTGCTAGGGGTTTATGTATTATATAAAAGGAAAATTCTAATCTGGAAAGAATTTTTATTAATTGCAATATATAGCAATTAAGTAATTCAAAACAGTTATTGATACCATCAGTTCCAGTGTTTGGGAGATACCTGGTTTCTTCTTAGCAGTGCAGAAAGCTTGGGTTTCATTTCTTATACTCAGAAGTCTTTTTGGGAAATGTGTCTGAATAACAAATACAGGATAACAACTCTACATTGTATCATTCCTACAACTGAAGAATTTATACAATTTTATGTTATTTCCTTTAATAGCTGATTTTTTTCAAGAAGATGAAAATTAAATTTATAATTATATCTAAAATAAAATCTCTTGAGTTACTTAGGGGGTTTTCTCTGTGTTTCTGATTTAAAAGAATGATGTATTCATTTGGATTCTGTACCATCAATTCTAAGAAAGACCAAAAGGATAATTCTGAATCTGATTTTATGATTACTAGGCCTTACTTGGTTGTTTATAAATTTAGAAAAAAAATTACTTCATTGTTTTATTTTCAGTGATTAACCATAGAATAACCTCTGATGATATTGGTTGCTTAACTAAGTGAAAGATTTAGTTATGTACAAATTTCCTTAGTCACTTGGCAATTTTTATGGCAGTCAATTCTTTGAATCCCCTCCTGACATGACTGATGATGAAGTATTTGCATATGCTTCATTTATATGCATCACTTGACCTATCAATATTATTTTGCTTTACAAAGTCCATAATAGCTTATCAACACTGTCTCCATATCCACCCATCATCTTGAAGCACAGTATTTATTTTGATGGTGAATCTTTAACCTCTCCTCCTTTTCCTGCAGGAAATTCTGGACTGAATTTTTGGTGGAAGTCACAGAAGGACATAATTTTTTTAGTGATTACTTAAGAGATTCATGTGGTTTAACCTCATCTTATTTATCTCAGTTTGTTCTTTTAATATCACCAAAATTTCTTTCCATCCCACTCATTCTTTCAGTCTTTTTTAAATATACCTTTTGCATGTTAGATATTTTGATGGTGGTGCGAACCCATGGTAATGCCTTCCATCATGTTTCTTTTAATGCCATATGCTTGCACTGCTGGATTTTGGATTTCCTTGGATATTTGCAGAAACAGTAAACATAGATTTATTTTCTTTCTGACCTGTCTCATTGCTTGCATGTTCCAGACTTCTATTTTCTTGTAACGTTTAGCAGCCAACAGTTACTTCCCTCCTGGACTGTTCCAAGTACTCTGTGCCCATGTAGGTTCTTGAAAGTACCATTGCAAACATATTGAAAAAAACCCCAACCTTATTTCTTCTGTTTTGTGAATAAGCTTTTGAAATGCACCCAGCAAAGGAAAAACAGCAGGTGCCAAGTGATTTGAAGTGTCTGCACTACAATTTTCTGTTAAAGTAACTGGACAAAAAACTTGTCCATGTATAATAACCAGCAGATGAGAGATGATTTTGTTAGGTTGTGTTTTAAGGACTATAGTTAATTCAGTAGATGGCACTATTCCTCCTGAGTCACTTTGTTAATAACCCAGATACAAGGTGGTTCTTCACTATGACAGTCATTTTTTTTTCCCTAGATGAGCCTGAATAAAATTTTTGAATATTTCAGTCCATTAAAAGTTCCCATGGGATTATTTGCAAGAACATGGGCAATTTTCTGCCAAAATTCCAGTGTAAGTGATTATTTGATTTGAATAAATTTATATTTGTGTTCCTCTGTGTCTGAGCACTGCCTGCACCCCTTTTGAGTCCAAATGATTAATGTGGCAGTTCTACATATGGTGATATATTGTGGTAGTTCTACAAATCATGTAGGCCTGCACAAACTCCTGCTATTGCTTCCAGGAATACAGTGTCCCTGCTCTTCACTGATCAGTCCCACCACCTACTGCCCCTGATGGTTCGTGGTGCCATGGACACGCCTGTGTGGATTGGGAAACTGGTCTGGATTGTATCTTTCTTCAAAGAAGATCTTACATTTTATTGGATTGGATTTTTCCCACTAAAATCTAGACCTTTTTGTCACACTTGTCTTGAAGATGTCTATTTCCATTATTTTTTTGCTTTTAAAAACTGTGACTTAAATTATTCTGTGATTCTACTTTGGTGGACATAAGAATAGCAGACATGGTGACAGTTTCACTGCAGGCATTCAAAGCTGCCAGAATAAATCCTGAATCTCTCTTGAAAAAATATTGCAAAATGAGAGAAGAATAAAAGGAAAGGAAGGGAAATAAAATAGTCCAAAGGACTAAACCAATAATTTCCCAAATGTATTTCATTTCACCAGGTGTGAAGTTGCTTTTTTATACATGAAAGACTTAAAGGATGGGGTTAAAAATTTGGTGCATTCTGTATATACAAGTTCAAGCAAAGGAACTGCTCACACGCATTGGCAGTTACTGCATTTGTTGCATTCCCTTGGCCTAATAGTGGTGAGCTAAGAGTATCTGTGAATATAACATATGTGTTCTCTGTAATGTAATGCTGGCTTTTTAAATCAAATAGAAAACAAAGGTATTTTACAGTAAACATAATATAGGCAATCAAAACCATTTTTCTTCCTTTCAGTTGGATATGATGTCTTCTAAAACAGTCCATGGTCATAAATAGAAAATTAATAAAGATAGTGGGCAATTTGAAAGGTAGGGGTGGAATTTACTGCTGTGTCTTGAAATGGACTAATCTAGAATTAATTTTCTTTAATCACTGTAATAACATTTCACTTGCTTGTTTTGGAAATGTGATGGGAACACAGCTGCTTTCTCTGAGGAACACGCTGTAGCAGCTTGTAGTTTCCTTCCTAATTTGCAAGGTTGGAACCATAGGCAGGTAGATAATAAGTGCAGCTGAGCACTGGAGTATTTCTTACTGGAGTATAACTGAGTACCAGGTGCTGTGACACAGCAGAGTAATTAGATACACTTAGTGAAGAGTGGGTGGTGTATAAACACAAAGGTTTGTAGAGATGGCCTTTGGATACTTACACATTTTGCGTTCTTATAATAATGACTTATGTCCTGAAACCACCTCCTTGAAACAGACATCAGCTTTGATTAAAGGGAGAATGATCTGTGATTAAGACACAGCCAGGGCACCTGGGTAATCTGAACACTATCCCCAGTTTGGTTTCTAATGCCAAGTAAATAACTTTATGCAGGTTGCCTGTGGGATCTTTTGGAGCTGAATCATTGTGGTATTCAGGGTTCCCATGCCTAATCCTACCACCTCACAAAGTGGCTGTTTCTCTGGCCATGTTGTCACTACTGTGACCTAACTCTACTCCTTTTACAAAATAGGACCAATTCCATTTTATTTAGAAAGTTTCTTTAAAATCTTTAACTCCTCTGATGCGTCTAGCTAAACTGATGTGAGAAATCTGCATGTTTACAGTATTGACGTATATTTTTTTAAAAATCAAAATAGCGGTAGCTGATAGGAAATCTGTGACAAATAAGAAGATAATAGATTTTGCCCCCAAATCAATAGATTTTATATTTTATTTAAGATATGTAATTAAACACAAGCTTTTTTTCTTGATTTTATTGGTAGCTTGGTCATATCCTCCCATTACTGTGCTAGCATCTAAAACAAGCCCTTAAGAAACAGTATTGCATAGTTTTAATGTGTAAATATCCTGAGCTTGGTTTGAAATAATGAACCTATTAAAAAAACCCAAACCAGCAACTGTAAATAATTTTCTCTAGCTTTCTCACTGAAGTTTTGAGAGTCATATCACTCTTATTTTTTAAATTCAAACTAAAATCAGAAAATTTCATGTAAAGATTTTATTTAAATAGGAAGGTCTTCTAAAATAATATGTGACTTGCCATGAAATATTTAGAAAGTGGGAAAATGTTTCTTCCCTTACATATAATGGATTGTTTTGAACACTGTGGTGTGAGTAGCAGTGACCCCTGTATTTCAAAACTGGTGAAATAGAAACCAGGTAGTTACTATTGATCTGTGTTAATTGCTTCATGTCCAAGCAGTGATCTCCTATTGTTTTAGGTACTGTGCATGCAGTATTAAAAGCCTTTGCCATCCTTGCTCTGACTCTGGAATTAAGATTACTGCTTGTAGCAGGACAATAAATGATCACTGTTGCATTTACTTCACTTAAAAATACCTAGTTACTAACATTGTGCTGGTTGTTTGCTCTCAGTGAGTTAAAAAGGGGAAGAGTCTGGCAATAAATACATTTGTTTTCTGCACAGAGCAGTAATGATTCTCCTTGCATTCCTCCAAATTCTCCCAAATTCTGCCACTCAATAATATGCTACTCTTGTCAACCTAAAAGGGTCCCAGATGGACACAGCGAATCAGCTGCAAATGCATCCTTCCTTCATTTATATTGTTTAATAAGCTGATACTGTGCCTTCAGTCCGTACTTTCTGTCAGGTTCATGTGTGTTCTTTTTAAAGCAGTTCTAATTCCATAGATAAATCTCTGTTTGAGCTGTCAGAGTATTCATTGTGCAAGCCCAGCTTCTGCAACATTTCCAAGGCAAAGCAATTAAACCACTGCATTTCCCTTAGCCCTTCTGGCTCCTAATGGCTGTTTGTATTTTCTGTGAGGGTGATGGAAGAATGAAGAGATAGATGAGATTGCTCAATACAGAACAGTGGCATTAAATGATACTGACCTTCTTTAAAAATGTGTGTTTTGTTATGCTGAATGCTTTCTTATCCTTTCAAACCATGTTTGGTGTGGCAGCTTGTTCTGTCCTTGCAGACAAAACGTGGTTCTGTGCTAATGAAGAGTTAGCAGCTTTTTAGATCTGGTGAGGGAAAGAAACTTTCATTTGCAGCTGTGCTGGCCATGGGAGATTGTAATTGCTGTGGCTTGTGGCAAATTTGTTTGCATCAGAATATATCCACATGGGTGATTCAGAGTTAATTTTAGCTATTGGTGAGGCCCTGAAAGCTTTACACATTTTTTCTCTTTAGCGATGTCCAAGGTTCTCTTGTTTTACAGTTCCAGTGCTTCCTCTGTGAAATTGAGGCATGTGCATGTGACAGACAGTTTTCATGAAGACAGATCACTGTCTGTGCAAGGTTAAACCTCAAGTCCATGAGTTTTGGCAGCCACATCACTCAGAAATGGCAAAAGACCATCACCTTTCAGTCCCTTGGCTGTCTGTCTTGTCAAAAGCTTTTCTGGAGCATATTATGTCATTTAGAATGTCTTTATAATGAGTATGCAGAAGTAATTTGGCCAATATTCAACTGCTAAAGGGACCACAAAGAAGAGAAATTAGTTTGAAACTACACTGTCAAAGAATGTGGCTGACAAAGGGATATGAAAAGCAGACTTCATAGTTTTCCTGTAAGGAATAACCAGAATATCTAGAAATGGGGGTAGGGCTGTAATTCATACATGCTGAGTAGCCAGTGATCATATGCACTTGAACACAAACTGTTGATTCTCAGAACTTCTGAAAAGAATCTGTTAAACAAAAATAAACCTTGAAGAGTCCGAAGCCTCATTTTCAGGCATTTGTAGCTGGAGACAGAATTTTAAAAGATCTTAACTCCAACTAGGGCACATATATCAGGACCAGATTTTCAAGTACACTTACCAGCACAGTTCCCATTGTGACACCTAAGACCAAAGTTTTAAAGACTTTGCCCCTCAGCATGCTTAGGTCTTTTAAAGATTTGTCTGTAACTGTGTAGATGTAATAGAACTTCTTTCTCTGAAGTATAAATACATAAACCCAAGAATGGAGGGAAAGCACATAGAGCACTTCCCTCAGATTTTTTTGGATGGGTGAAATTCATTCTCCTATTCTTCTGTTATTCTCTCATTCACATGAAGATACCTGAAACTACAGAGAAACTCATGAGTACTGGGATGAATAAGATTCAAGGAGATTATGTAAGAATAATTATGCATTCGTCTATTTATAGATAAAACTGGCAGACCCTGGACCTTCTTCTCTAGTTTCTACTCAAGTTTCTATACTGCTTTTATTTCCTTCCAGGTAATCATTCTTTGTCATTAATGAGACCAGGATACCACCAGAAGAAGTTCTATTGGCAAAAAATTTACTTATTCATGGTTAAATAAAAAAATTTGTATTTCTGAAGCTGTTAGTTAACAATGCAAATATTATTTATTGGAAAGCTGTTTTTTTTGAAAAATAAGTTTCACTACAATAGGGACCACAACATTTTAAAAGTTTTTAAATAAAAACTTGAAACCAGGAAGTAGCTGACTTATTGTTAACATCCTCCTTGAGAAGAAACTTTCAATTGCAAAAACTTTCTGTATTATTTTCAGTTTATAAAACACATCTTAATTAGGAGAATGTGAAGTACCTAAAGTGAAAGAAAAGATGCTAAGCTTTCATCTTCAATGGCAGGCTAATTAAAAAATAAGTACCTGGATTTAACATTAAATTTTTTTAAAACCAAATACGATTTTTATATCATTTTATAACATTTAACAGACAAAAGAGGTATGAATTCATGTATTTAAACATCTCATATGGTTCTTGAGTAGAAATTTGAACTAGTATCAAAGACTGCCCTGAGTGTGTAAATATAATTAGTCTGGCTATTATGAATCAAATCCTTCATAATCCTTATACATACACAGGCTGAAGGATGGGATCTGTTTGTCTTTATAACTCCTGAAATAGAGCTAATTTGCAATGGCTACGCTAATTTAGCTTATCTATAAAATGTGCACATATTACAAGTGGTGCTTTATGGTTCTAATATGCTGTGATTAATTTTATAACTAATTTAAAGCCTTGGACACTAATTGGTTCTTGTGCATGCACACACAGAGTACTCTGGCAAAAAGCACACTGCAACAAAACCTTGGGGCAAGAAAATGCACTGGAGAACCTTTTCCAATCTCTTATTGGTGATAATATGAGCAACGTGGGTTGTAAATGTTTAGCAAAGAGTAAAAAACATTTGTAAATGTACTGTCCAAATAAGGCTGCTGCAGAACCTTTGGAGGCATTAGGTCATAAATTTTGTATATCTCCACCTTTGAAAACAAGGTTAAAGCCAGACTTTGGATCCTGAGATAGTTTTTTTCACTATGGCTGTATAAGGGATCTATGGTTCCTCTCCTCTCTCCTACCCACCAAGTTACTGACTTAGTTCTATGAAGTAAATAACATAATCCATGACGATGAAAAGCCATGGAATTAATACAATAAGGCAAAAATGCTGCTTGAGCAAAATCGAGCATTTTTATCATGTAAATATGCAAATACCTACCTACCTACTGACACTGAGGTTCCAAGTGTGTTGACACCTACAGACTAGGGGAGAGAACTTTTTTATGGTTGAATTCAGACAACTGTATTGAATTTCAGCACAGCTTTGCATAATGCCTCAGGAAGGTTGTTTGGCACTTCTATGTTTAACCACATTCTAAATGTATCTGAAATGCCTGCAATTTTCTTGAGGTAGTAAGTGAAATAAAGCCTTTCAAAAAACTTAACATGATTCAAAGTAGATGAAATAAATTCATTGTTTTAAAGATGAGTATTGTCAGTATTTTATTTGGCAGCATTATTTGTTGGAAAGTGCTATTTTCATTGCATATAAGTAATTGTCTGAACATTTGCATTTGTTTTTTACAGCCAATGTAGGTTACTACTAAAATACAGTGTCTCTGACAGGTTTATAATTTTGCTGACACAGGTTGGCAGATAGACGAGCATCTCACATGGAATATAAACATAAATTTCAATGAATAAACAGAACAGGGTCTGTTAGCACAGTCATCAAAAGAGAAAAGCCTCATAAGAAAATAACAGAAGGCTTTTGACCCTTTAAATTATAGCTCACTGCTACACTGAACTGAGCTCCCAGGCATTGCTGGTGCTCTGACTACCTCCGGCATCTCCTTGTGTGCTGTTCACATCAAACTCCCCGTGGAAGGTCACATCTAAGTAGCTAATAGACTACTCGAACAATCCAGGTTCTAGGTCAGAAAAAGTCTGTGTGTTAGTCTGCAAGATTCAGGGCTGAGCCTCTTTAGAGAACTGTAGGAAAAAGGAAGGCGTATTTGAGTATTTCTCTGACTGTTTTCTCTTTAGCTTTTGCCATTGTAAGGTAAAGATCGAAGCAATTAGAGTTAAGTAGTTTGAATGAACATAAAAGCAGGGAGGTGCTGTAATATTATTAATTAGCACTCATTTTCTTAGAAGTATTTCCAGGCATTGTCCCACTCACTTTGCAGGGGACACCCTGGATACAGACTACCAGATTATCTGCTGGTGTGACTTTAATGAGTGAGAAATGCTGCCTCACTTCTTAACTTTTAACACATCTTTTTAAATACCTCCAGGGATGGCAACTCCACCAGTTCCCTGGGCAGCCTATTTCAATGCTTGACAACCCTTTCGGTGAAGAAGTTGTTATTGCTGTCTGTAGTCCTGTCTGCAGCTGCTTGTAAATGCAAGAAAGGCTTCATTTCAGGTCTGAGTTTGAAACCCTTACATCTTTGGGGTTGTAATTACCCTAATATAGGGCTATAGATGGGGTTTTTTATTAGTCAGGCACTGGTGTTTGATTCCTACCTAGATCTTGGCTGGCTTCAGGAATCTGAGGCTGTTACCACCCCACTTAGGACATTCACTTATGACATTGTGATTGGCAATAGTTACACCAAAATTTACAGGCATCCTTTCAGGCAGCAGAGATGTGTGACTGTAAACACACCTGAGCTAACATAAAGCTGCCTCATTACAGCCCTGCAATGAATGAACCCATCAAATGTAGAATTTGGCCTGCGCTGTTCCTGACTTTCAACAACTCTGCCTTCCTCCCTTATAGCAGAGCCCCCAGCTGAGCTGTTGGAATTAGAAGTAGTTAGAACATGTTCACTAATATTACAGACATTGCTCCTTTTACAACCTGTTTTTACTTTCCTGACTGGACTTTGACAGTCCCTTTACTGCTTGTACCGCTCCTCCTAATTGTCATTTTCATACCTGTTATTTATATTACTCCCATTACTGTCTTTGAATTTTCAGTGAAAGACTCATCTCTGTTGCCAGAACAGCAAACCTGGGATCTACCATAACAAAAGACCTTTTGTGAATCAGCTAGTTTCCAGCAAGTTATTTCCAGTAAGTGCCTTGAAGTGTGGTGTTTTTCTAAACAGAAATTAATTATAATTCTTAGTGTTTATAATTGTTCCAGAGGCTGAAATTTTCAGAACTTTCATAAAAAATTCAGTGATATATGTGGAAAAGCCTTGGGTTTTTTTTAAACAAATTCTGCTATCAGAAGGAAATTTTTACAGTGCTAGTTGCTTGATTTCTTTATGGAGGGTTGAGGGGTTGTTTGTTTATACATTTTTCACCCGAGTTACTGTAATTTTGCCTCTGGCTTAAATTTTTCATTGGTACTTTGGTTTTTCATTACTGACAGATATTTTTGAAAGGTATTGCATATGTATGTTACATTTCTTAAACAAGGGTATCTTTGGTAGATATAACAATATGTGTGGGAATGTTATTGAAGAAAATTAGGAGGAGTTGTGAATTTGATAATTAACCCGAAAGTTGAAAACATGTCTGCAAACAATTGACAAATAAATAACTGTTAGATAACACTGTCTGCCAGGGAGAAATGAATTTTTTTTCCATTAACAGCAACTCTGTTCTGATATCTTAGCCTTTTTTTTTTCCCTGACTATGTGTCTTAGCACACAGACCTTTGTTCCCATTTACTTTCAGAATTTACACTGATATTCTCTTGTAAACTTTTACCTGGTTTTCTATTCTTTATACTTTATCCCAGTTAATAATTGCAAATTAACCCTAGGAAAAAAAATATATTGGAAGAGGAAAGAAAAAACTGTAACACACACCAAATTCATTAAAGCAAACTTTAAGTTTGCTTTAGGTCTTATTATATAATCTTGTAGAACAGACCGTTTCTTTAAGGGGAACAGGTCATGTTGAGAGCTGTACTTGGCCTTTAGCAGAATTTGTAATGATGTGTGTGAGTTTCTTTAAGTGTGTGCTTCTTGGAATAAAGTATGTAGTGACTCCTGGAGGTTTGTGTGTGATGTTTGTAATTGCTTCGTAATGATTTTTGTGTGTATTAAAGCAGGACCTGATGTAGAGCTGCTGTAAGTTCAGTTGCAGAGTTCTAGTCAATCAACTCTAGACTAAATTCAAATTCCCTTTGTCTTTACGAATAACACAATAAAACATGTGCAGACTAAGAGCATACTGATAGGTTTCCCATTTAGAAAAGGGTTTGGTGGCGAATCCTGCAATCTTCATTCAAACAAATCTTTTTGCTGAGTTCTGTGTTAATGACATTTTGGGTGGCATGAACGACTGCTTTTAGTGTTTAAAATACCATCAGTTTTCTTTTCTTCCTTTCACAATTCTTCAAACAGATTTATATCACAGGTTTATATTTAATGTGAGGTGGTTTTTTGGTTTTTTTGAAGAGTAAAATTTCTTTCTTGTATAAACATCCGATTTCAAAATAGGTGCACTGTCAGAGGCCATATGAAGAGGTAATAGATATGCAAGTTAAAATGAAATCCAGTTTACCCAGAGTTCAAAGGCAATAGCAAAGAGATCAGACAGAGGAGAAAGGAGATGAATCTGTTGTACTTCCTGACTGAAGTACTTCATAAACTGTGTAAATTCTAAGAATTAAAACCAAAAAAAAGTCTTTGAGAGAAGAATCCACTGGCCTCCAAAACAGCCTAAATACTTGCCATCTCTGTAGTCTGCTGCCAGAGCTAGAATGTAGTATTTGAAGTCTCTTGTTTCATTATTTTTGAGTTAACATAATGTGACCTTCTCCTGTCTTTTTATGGAGCATCACTGCCTTGTCTGCTTGAAAGATTTCAAACACTGCTCCCATTTTTCACTGGCCCTGTATTATCAGGGCACTCTGTTTTTCTGTTCAGAATTTTAATTACAGAATGTTGTGTTCCTGATGTTGGAGTGTTGTGCAGGTGACTTCTGTTTCAAAGAAGTAACTTTTCATGCCTGGCCACCTGTTGCGGTGCGCGTTTCTCGGGTTTTGTACGTTTTATAGGTTCTTTGTATGATGGTTCACCCCCCACCCCCCCTCATGGATTAAAGTGGTATCCCCTTCTCCCCCTCTCCCCTCCCACCTACCTAATAAAGGCAAGTCCTGCCCCTCTGCACCTGCTCATCACCCAAACCCCTCCCCTTGTTCCAGACCCTTCCCTGCCAATCCCCTAAACCCAGCCCCTCGGCACCTGCTCATCACCCAAACCCCTCCCCTTGTTCCAGACCCTTCCCTGCCAATCCCCTAAACCCAGCCCCCGGACCCTGTCCATCACCCTCTACCCATACCCCTTCATCCAGAATATTCCCCCTTACCCGACACGCCATTGGTTGCTTTATATGTCTATCTTTTGTATGCTCTCTCATTGGTTGTATGCTATTGTGGTCCCTCCCATTATCCCGCCTGCGCCCTTCACTCATTGGTTGCTTGTATTCCCTGCCCCTGGTATCCTTCCCCCTTTATATTCCGTTATTCTTATTGTTCAAGAGCTCAGACCCTCGTGGCTGTGGGGGGGGTAAAAATAAACCGCTGTTCCCCCGTCCAGCCTGTGGTCTGACTCCTCCTTCGCCTTTGCCTTGGAGCCTCGCTGCTTTCTCTCACCGACTTGCCTTTACCCTGGGATCACCGTCTCCAAGAGCCTCATCGCTCTGCACCTGCCTGCGCCCCTTGGCTCATCGGGCAAGGGTGGGCAAAGGACATACGGCTTGTCCCGCTCCTTCGCTATTTCTGGAGCTAGCCGGGGGGCATTGCCGTGGGTGGCAATTCGCGGGCAAGCCAGCAGCCACCTTTACTAATTTTTAAGACCTTTTTTTAGTTCCTGTGATGAAAGACTCCAGAGCGTTGGTGTTTTCTGTGTATAAGTGAAGAAACACATTGCTGTTCATGGCAACAACTTCCAGACTCAAAGTGGTCAGGTAGCAGCCTGAACCTAACCAGTCATGGTACATTGCAGTAATGGCACACTAACAGGACACTTGGATCATTCCATGGTTATTACACCCACAGATCTGCAGTAAGGTCAATAATGAGAATGAGATGAAAACCAAATTTTCCAGCAGCTACAAAAAGGTAATTAATGCATAATAGTTTTTCACTCTGGAATGGTTCATCCCTGAATGAGATCAAACCCGTGTTGTAACATACCATGATTTATGAATAAATAAATCTAAATACATTCCTATTTATGACAGCTGTGAAAATCTAGAAGCTGAAAAGTTAAGCATAGTAGAATTCTACTTATTCCTTGCCAAGATATTGCTTCTCTTGAAAATTTTATTCCACCAAATTGTTGTAAAGACATGTCTTTACCCAATGGAAACTAGAAATTTAACTTCAGTGTGTTCTGGCAGGACAGATCTCTCTCTATGGCCCTGACTTATGCAGAAATACAGATTATTTCATTACTCTCCCCTGAGCTACTGCAGTTTGTAAGGAGAGTAATTAGAATTTCACTGGGGAAAGGAACAAAGTGTTGCATATTTATTAGGAGACTACCTAGCTCAAAAGTCATAGTTACCTTTAAACTGGAGCTTTTACATTCCAACCTACCAGAGATAATGAAAACAATATCACTAGGTTGATTTTTTCATTTAGCTTTCACTACACAATAAATGGGCAATTCCCACCAAATCTACTTAAACTTGCTTTCAGTGAGACTGAATTTCTTTCAGATTTTATAAGAAGAATATTATTTTCCCAAATTCTGATATGTATTAGGAAATACAATTTCATTTTGCATTTGTGACTTTATGGAGATAGTGAACAAGAGACTTATTTAAGGCATTGGGGTAGGAATCTGCTCACCTGAAAGCGAAAACCAAAACACAAACACATGAAAATTATACTATTCTAGTCTACATAGTTCTGTTGCATTTGAAATGCTTCATAAAACCAAGATCTTTTTTGTTCCAGAATTTAATTTAAAATAAATAATAATTTTTAAAAACAAATATATGTTGAGGAGGGGAGCTCAGTAAATTTCACTCTTAATTCTGATTTCATGCAGCAAAATTTTCATCCTCTCATGTTTTTAACATCCAGTGAATGAGCACTGGAACCATCACAGCCTTTTGTCAAACAAGAGTTTGTTGTGCTACTATTCTACTGGGCCATCTTGTAGATGAAACACTGCATTTTTCAAGTCCTCTCTCATTATTCAATGCACTGACAGCAAGTTTTTCTAAAAATCTTGAAAATAATTAGCGTAAATACTGATCTGTGAATTCTCCTGAGAATTGTTATTCAAAATGATGAAGTGAGGCACAGTCAAAGTAAACTGAAGATTTAATGAGAAATGTTTGGCTTGATTCTTCTTTACTTCACTATAAATCACTAACAACTATTGTACTCTCTTAAAGTAAATTTAAATTTAATGTGAAGTAGCATTGCCTCAGAATGCTTGTGCAAAAGAAAACACTCCTGGAAATGTTGATTTGTAACAATCATGCCAAAACAATGGAAATTCTTTGACTTAAAAAATCTGTCTGTCTAATCCACTCTCAACTATTTTAAAACACATTTAAATCTGATCCCATTTATTAACAAGTTTCAAGCAGATGAAGCATTTTTTTCTGAAAGCATTTTGGGAGAGGTGCATTGTTCCACATGCTGCAATTCCACTGATTTACAGCTTCTGCAGCTCAGGAAGCATTTCCGGATATGCCTCTGTTTTATTCATTGCAAAGGAGAAGGGTTTACAGTGCAGTCTCAATTTTACAACCTAACTTATAAATGAAAATAGTTATACAGTGAAAATTTATAGTGCCAGAGTCACTAACATATACTCAAATTTAAAGGATCAGGTACTATGGTTTTACAGAGATTCTGCTCTTAAAGCATTTTTCACTTAAATGTCATCTAGCCAGAGAGATTGAGAGATTAAACAGCAATTGAAACAAAAAGAATTTCCTTGTGCCAGATGAGAAAACCTCTATCTTTAATCACATGAATATTTGGATATTTTCTGAATTGCGTCATTTGTAAATTATCACACAGGCCTATTTTTACATATATTGTTATGTACTGTTGATTTTTTCAAACTGACACACCTAAACAAGAGTGCTGTTGACATATAGCTTTTATTTAATGTTTTAGATAGAACTCTGCTTCTAGGTACTAAAGGTGTTTCACAATCACTAATTATTTAGTCACTACAAACATATTACATCCAGCAAGATAAAATTGGAGGAGAGGGATTAATTCCTTAGTATACAAATATGTATATCAATATAAAGTATATTAATACAAAGACAGTGAAAAAAGGAGTGCCAGAATTCAAGAATCGCCATATATTAAAGTTGAAGTATTGTTATTTCAAATTTATTATATCATGAGGCAAAAAATAGCCAGTGACATTTACAGAAACACTGGAACTGGAAAGTGGTGTGAAACCACAGGAAGTTTAAATTGCTTTAGAATCTTTAGCTCCTGTGAGTCCAAGGAAGTAAAAACATTTGTATTTGTGAGATGGGATGAACCCTTTCAGTGCTCTAGAAGTGATGAGAAAGAGGAGAAGCAAGTCAGGAGGAAATTTTGATGTCTCATCTGGCTGCCAAGAAAATGGGCCAGGAAGGTGGTAACAGGCACTGCTAGATTGCATATGGAACTGTGTCCTCACCATGAACTCGGCTGTCTTTGAGCAGGAGCAGTAGCCATAAATTCACACCTTGCTCCTGGTGGACCCTAAGTCATACTGTCTGCATCTTCCTCAGAAAATCTAAGGGACTGTGGGCAAATCTGCTTTGGCCACGTGAGATGGAATGATGATAAATACTGATTAACAGAATGAACAAAGATAGAAAAAAGCCCCAAACCAAAGACCAAAACCTTAGGTGTTTTGTTGTGAGGATGAGAAATAAGGTTTGAGCATATCCAAGAATACAGTTTGGTGAAGTATTGGAAAGAAACTACCAAGCAGAATTCAAGAATGGAGAGACTGAAAGAAAAAGAAGAAAATGCTAAATAAATAATGAGATCACCTATTGTACAAAAATGTCATCTCCTAAAATCTGTTTGTGCTGTCCTGTCAATCCCATCTAATTTGCATTGAGAGAGGTTAAAAGGAGATGGCAGCTGTGCAGAGTGTATCAGGGCATGAGCGTGTGCACATTTTGCAGTACACTTGGTTAAACTGCAGTGTAGTGCTGGCACTGGCCCAGAAGGATGAAAAGTACTGGCTTGTGTTGATAAGCAAGTATTAATGAAACAGTGAGAGAGATCAGAATGAATGATACAGTCCTTGGCTCTTTAACTGGCATTAGCCTTTGTGTTATTCCTTTTGTGGTCATGTATTAACAGCCCTGAGTAACTGAGGGCTTCTTGTGACAGATGCTGCATATGTGTGTGCATAAATACATGCAGAGAACATATACATGCAGAGAACAGGGAGAAGGACTTTGGATTAAAGATTTATGAAAATTTGAAGCATATCCACAATATATAAGATTTGTATTCTTTCTTAGTAATGGCTGTAATGCCAGAAAATGTGATTAATGGAAGTGATGAGGAAAAGATAAAGACCACAGTAAGACTGAAAGGAGGGAGAGTGATAGTTGAGGAAGAAAATACACCAAAAGATACTGGCAATTGGTCTAATATAAAATACATCAGTGTGGAAAAAGTAGGAGAAAAATAGCAATTCCTACTATACCTGTAGCTGCTAATCCTCCGCTACTGGGAACAGCTTTATGGACTTCAACGATCATAGATTCTTGCCTTGACAGGATTAAGACAAATGATGCATTAATTCAGTTTCCCCATTCATTTCAATTTCTGTAGCTACCAGAAGACACATGAAAGAATGTCTTCTGAGTGAGCTGACTTTAGGGTTGTCCAGCACAAAAAAAGGAAGTAATGGAACTACTTTCCTCAATCGGGTGGAACCCACATTATAAAACAACTTCAAAACCTTCATACTCTGAAGCCTACGGAGAAAAAACGGAGAAAAAACAGAGAAAAATTTTATTTGAAGCTAATTCTTAACTTATTTTTGCAGCTGCCTACTCTCACCTTTATTCATGGTGACTTTGCTGAACCAGCACTGCCTCTGTCAGTCTCGCACGCTGGAAGGACTACATCGAAGGGAGCAGGTTGACTCAGCAAGTGTAGGACCAGCAGGCTGGTTGCAGCCAATTTCAGCAGGAGGATTTGAAAGTTATTATATAACTTGCTCTGCAACCTGTTCAGCAAAACAGATGGAAAGTAGAAGCAGATGCAAGGGCAAGAAGGAGTAAGAATACAAGGGTAGTAGGACAAAGAGGGGAACATCATAAAGGGGCAAACTGAAGAGCGAAGAAGAGACTAAAAAAAAGAAAATGAGTTGATAGAAACTCCCTAGACTGTCTGAAAGAAATGTAATTGATTGCTGTAATTTTTAGTTAGTTTTCTTTTGTAGTTCTTTGCATTCAAAATACTCACTGAGAAGAACCCCAAAACAAACCATAAAACCCAGAAACAAAACACCCTTGAAATTTTACATTATCATCCATATTCATTATCCAATATAAAATTATCAACATTTCAAATTTGGTAAAATGTCATTTCACTTTGAAAATCTTATTTATTCAGAGAAATTCTAGAATAGTTTTGCTGAAGTCAGTGAAGTTACTTTCCATTAAGTGTAAAACAATACTGTACTGCTAAGTATTTTGTAGAGATTACTAATATTTGCTAGGTTTTGCTAGTATTCATATATATTGTTTAGAATAATAAGTTGATGTTTGGCAGTTAAAATAACCCATCGAATCATCATTCCTACGTTATTCGTAATTTATTTAGGTTTTTTTGTGGTACACATTTCATTACTCAGTACTCCCTTTAGGAAATATTTATTAAAGGTTTGAATGCAGTTATCATTCTATAGGAACTGGTTAGATTACTTCTTTTTACATCAGTTTGTTGTTTGCATGTGATATTTAGTGAAGTCTTAATATTTATGTAAGCACATTACTGGTATACATCTATTAAACTATCACTGTAGTCTTCTTCAAATCTTCCAGAAGAAAGTGAGGGGGATTTTCAATCGCTTACCAAAATTTAGAATAGGTTTATTAATGAATCAGTGCTATGGTTTCTCCTACAGCAAGGGTACACTAACCAAGAAAGAAAGATAAATTTGGCTTATTTAAGACAAATCCATGCTAATTGTGCATTCCTGTAATAACATTGGCAGGACAATTTGCTAAGAGTTTGATCTATGTTCTCACACTGTCTTTCAAGATCAGAGAAGGATGACATTAAAAAGCGCACCACTAAGGAAAAATACTAATCTAATTTTCCTGAAGATGAACAAAATTAACCTTCATTTGAATATGCAAGCACGTATAGCATTTGGCAACTAAAAACTGTCCTCAGAGGACACAGAAGGCAGGGATGAAACTGCTTATATTCCAACTCAAAACTTTATTCTTGAAGGCTTTTACACGTGAGTAGGTGCTAAATAATAATAATAAGCAGAGACTGAAACAAACTGCTGGTATCTGAAGGGTGTCAATGCAGTCAAGATAAAGAACTGGGAGCTCTTCAAGTGAGTTGGGGTGTGACAAAATCTGTGCTGATGAATGCTGACATCCTGAATAAAATCACTGCACAGCTTCACGTAGGTCAGGAAACTACATTGTTTCCCTGAGCCACAATGACAGCGGGGTGACAGAGATTAATAGCTTTGTATTGACTGAGCAACTTCCAGTTCCTTATCTTTGTCAAGTCAAGGCTCTGTCCAAGAGCTGAAATTGTTATTAGACTTATAATTGCAAAGACATTTAAAGGGTTTCCCCTTAAGGGACTATGAAATCCAATAAACCTTTCATAAAACCTCAAGCATTCAAGTGCAAAACCCTTGTCTCAGAGACAGGCACGCTCACAGCCATAACAGGGGAAACCTTGAAGCCTCATGCATTGAATAATGTTTGATTTATGAAGTTGGTTTTGAATTTGTATCAGTTATTTTATTAAAAATATATGGAAGAATGTTTTAAATATGAGTGAGCTGTGTTCACTTCTGTCTTGATCAAGTACTCCATGTGTCTGAGCTGGAGGTCCTTCTTCACCTGTCACTTAGATTCATGAGGGCTCAGAAATACTGATTTTGTACTGCTAATTTAAGGTGCTTAATTCAATTCGGATGAGATTAAATCTCAATTTCTCACTGAAATGTCAAAATAAAAAGCTGTAGGATCAGGCTTGGATTTCTTTATTATTGTTGATTTGTAAGGAAATGTTTGCAGCATGTAAAGAGTTTTCAGTGCTGTATGTCAGATTTACATAATGACACCATCTGAATGAGAGGATGGAATGTTTTCAAGCTGTAGATTTAATGCTTATCTCTTTGGCTTACTTAGAGTCTCTTCCAGTACAGAAGGTAACAGAGGGAGAATTGAGAGATGGCACTGGCCTCAGGAGATACCAAATTCTTTCTTTTGTTTAAGAAGCTTGAGCTTTTCTAGGAAATCATTATGGTTTGTCAGTCATGCATTTTGTGCTAAACTTTCTGTTACTCTATTTATTTACCTCCTTCAAAGCTTAAAGGGCTTGCACTGATGCCAGTCATAATAGTGATAACTGCAGTCATTTGGCAGCAGAGCAAGTGATATTGCATGGTGCAAAGTGAGGTACAATCTGCCCTTGATTTTAAAGACAGGAAATCTCATAAAACTCTTCTGCTGTGTTTTGCTTTGTTTTATTTTGCTAAGACATTAAAAAATAAACAGGTAACATAATTAAAAACTACATTTTAGAAGTGATATAGAATTTATCACATTTAGAATCAGACTTAATAGCCATACATTCATATATTCCTTGATTATTTCATTAATTCTTCAACAAAGCTGGGTGTCACTCTCCAGAATTACTTACTCTAAGCTATACAGCTTTCTACTAACATGTCTACAGCCACCACTGACTACTCTCCAGGTATTTTAGAAGGTATTGATATGTATTATCTCGTCATTTCAGCAATAACTGTGCTTGCCACCTCCCCTAGCTATAAGCCTTACTCTAGGAGCATTGGAGTGATATGCAGGTCATGCCTGATCTTCCCTTTCGCTCCAGAGAGGACAATTTGCAAAGTACATTTCCGATTCATAAGTCAATTTTTTAAAGTAGAATTTGAATCCTGAAGTAATATCTTACTTGTGGCAAATAAAATAAAAACTACAACCTGGGTGACTACTCAACTCAGCATAAAAGGCCAGTTGGCAGCTGCCTAATAATCTAAAGGTGACTAATAATCTAAAGGTGGGAGAGTAATTGCAGCAGTTTCTTGCTCTCCCTTTTTCTTCTTAAGTTCTTTTCCAGCCATTATTTTCATGTTGGTCTATCTGTAGAGTCACGTTTCATAATTGTGGTTAGATTTACTTATTTATTGGAATAACCACTTTAAATTCCAAGAGCTTCTTTAACAAAACTTCTCTTAACAAATCCAGAGGACAAACTATCCAATAGTAAACTAATATTTTAGTAGCTATATTTTATTTTATAGATGCAATGATCAGTTTTAAAAATAATTAATTTTAGGAATTGTAGTAACAAAAATTTCAAAACCCTCTACATTTTTTTTAATATCTAGAGGGGAAAATTAGTCAATTCAGTTTCTGTTCAGTTGTGAGGTTCATGCATGTGTTTAGGACACCCGTATAATTTTGGACTTTCTCTGTTATCCATGAAATCTAGATATTAAGCTTGGATTTCAAGATAAATTACAAACATAACCAGGTTCAACAGCCACTCAAGATTTCATATGATGCTTTTACAACATATTCTTACCTTATGGGGAATACAAAAGAACACTGGTGTGGCCAACCAGCAGCTGGATGCCTCCCTGTCAAGTATTTCCCGCAGAATCTTACCAAAGCTTGAGGATGGCAACATCCTGCAAGAAGAAAAATTTCCTAGCATGAATAACTAACTTATAGTAAAACTTCAGAGTTCATTCTACAACTGTACTACTTTGTCAGTAGTGCTAGGAATCAGTTATGGTGGTCGTTTCATCATTTATCCCAAGAGATGATTTATTATGGATCATTTTTGTGCAGCTGGAGATCCTCAAAGCCTGGCAGCAGCCGGGGAGCTGAACGCTGCCCAGCTGAAAGCCGACGTGGCATGAGTGCAGCTTAGGTGATCTCATGCAGCTCATGCCGTTACCTTCCCTCTCTGGTTACCTCTCATTTCTGTAGCCAAAGGGGATCTGAACTACACATTAAAGATCTATGATCTCATGAAATATAAATAGTGATTGCTGTGTATAATGAGAGGCCATATTAATGAGGATTTTGTCCTGTAGTCAGTGGGGATCCTACTGTCACCACCACTGAGACGCCAGCATTTCCTGATAGTTATTATGTAGTGAGAGCTGTGGTAACCATGGCTTTCTCTCCACTGCTGAGGAAGTATTGGCACTAACCCTGCAGTTAGGAGCAGTCTGGTAAATTTTGATTAAAATCTTATTTTTTAATAGTTTTATCTGTGGGGTTTTTTATTGTGATGGTTTTCTGGGGTTTGCCTTTGACTGTTTTTTGATTTGAAATTATCATCATTCCACAAGTGAAAATTGTCCAGTGGGTTATCTCACTACGTTAAATAAAGAGCTTTGCCAGTTTGGTTAGTGAGTGATATTCATTTGAAGCATATTCAAACAAGCAGCTGATGCTGAGAACATCCCAGGCCTGTGCAAGGCAGTTTGTTCTAGCACTTGTTTCACATTGTTTTCTTGTTTATCCTGAGATAGATTTTAGTCAAGCTGCTGAGTGCAAATGAGCTTTGCCAAGTTGTCCAATTTTCCTTTTAAGTTACAGAGGGAGCAACAAAACAGTTGTACTCCATTCCTAATGGTATTAGTCTAACTGTACAGAACTACAGAGACATGGGAGAGGATAGGATAGAATTCATTGCACTTTTATCACAGGAAAACATGATGTTTCTTCAAAAGTTTGAGTGGAAGAAGAAAGAGATGAAAAAATAAAACAAGGCTATTCTACCTTCCTATTTATTTTTCTTCAAGATGGCACTTAATCCAAGAAGCCTTGAAGGATCATAATTATCAAGTTAAACAGAGTTCCTGATCTATTACAATAACATAAAGGGTTTCCTCTTCTTAATTTCAGTAATACAAAACTTGAAAGTTTGGAGAAAATGACCTTATGTTCCTCAACCACTGCAGATGTTATTCATTGCATAAATATAAAGCTAGAAAAGAATTGTTGTTATTGATTATTGATACTGTTTTTTCTGTATAACTGAAACCTAATTTTGGACTCTGTAGCTACTGAATAAATGTGATACATTTACCAGATGTATCATCAGAGATGATTCCTGCCCTGAAGACTTAATAGCTCTTGTGATTCAGTGACTTGCACAAATATAAATCACAGCAAAGCAATACATTTTCAATAAATCTGGTACTGCACTGTAAATCGGCGATGCAGGATGAGGATATGATGGATCATGTGATAGGATAAGGCTTTGCTAGGGCAGAGCCTTATTTAAAATCGGGGACCATAAGGACGAGTAATAAACATTTTGAGGGAAAGGAAATGCAGCTGTCTGTAGCAAATACATGAAATCATGTGTGTGTCACCTCTGTGCAGGAGTCCATGTTTTAAATTCAACTGAATTTGCAAAGACATGTGAAACTGTGATTGTCACAGCTTTCTAATGTTTAGTGTCCTTCAGGAGAAGAAAAGGGGGAAGAAAAAAAAGAAAAAGTGCTGTAAAATTATTTCGTGAAGAAAAACTTCTGACCTCTCTATTGATTGTTATTTTTTTTTTAATATGGAAAGTAAGAAACAATTTATTTTCAGAAAGTATTGACTTCAAGGATCCTAGGTCTGGGAGGAGAATATTTATTAGTTTATATAATCAAAATGTGGAAATTGTTTCTTTTTCTGTAGCTTTAGCTCTGTTTCTTTCTTAAAAGTAATAAACACTGTACACAGGAGTATTGCTAAAGTAGACTTCAGATACCAACCTGAGGTGTTGGATATAGTTACATTGCTCTGGGAAAAAAAAATACTGGTGTTTTTATGAGTATTTCTGTAAATGAAAATATTGGAGAGAAGGTGGGGGAGGGGATGGCATTTGAGCTACCATTTAAAAACTGTCTGAATGTGTGGCATTTCTTCTCACAGGTTGCCTGGGTAAGCAGAATATTTTTAATATTCTGGGTTCACCAGCATTTTCTTGCTAGATGCAGGTTATTATTGTGTGTGGAGAGCTTAAAGTCATATTACTTCCCTTCTTCTTCAGCTTTCTCTTTACTCTGCAGTTGGTCATATTTCTTCTATCACCGTACATATGAACATGTGCCCACCCACTCAGTGCCAGATGAGCCAGTGCCATGTGGGACACACTTCCAGAGCAAACGGGATTAGCTAATGGATAATAAAGGTTGGAAAGGATTCCTGCACTTCTGCTGACTGCACTGCTACCACAATTTATGTAAGCAAAAAATTTATCCCAACTTTTTCTGCCTCTCAGCCTTGCATATTTTAGCTGCTGTTTTTAAAATGAACACAGGTTCTCTACAGTGTGAGCATCATCAGCACTAATGAGGATATTTCAGACCAGATCAAACTCATCAAATAATTCCCTTAATATTCCCATGGTCACCCCAGTGGACTAGAAAGAGGATTAACACAAAGCCTGTTGAAAAGAAAATTCTTGTAGTCATAATCAAACATCTTGTTTCAATTAATTTTCTGCTTGGTCAGATTTGACCCTGGACTTGCACTGACACAAGTAACAGAGTAGGATATAACCCAAATACTTTGGAATTTTTTTAGAAATTGCTGTAATATAGGTATCCTTTTTTTTCTTACTCCATTTACCTATATACCTATTAGTCTTTAAAAATAACTTTAAGGCATGCTAGTAGTACGGTTAAAAGTTATTTTATAATGATATTTTTGATAACAGCCTTTGAACTCTACTGGAAAGTAGAGACTAGTGCAAGGACAAAGTATATTTAAAATAAATACGGTAATATTGGTAATCAAAATGGGTGGGTTCTGAAATAAACAAACCCAGTTTATTAGTCTGTTGGAGAACAAATGTAGTTGTTGATATGAAATGATCTGTGATTATCTGAAATTCATCAACTGACAACTGATAAGTTGATAACTCGATAGAATATCTTCCAGATATCTGGGTTTGGGAGCAAACTAGTTAAAGAATGACCAATGTTACTGAGTATAAACAGCTGGATTTTCATTTAGAGAAAAGATGGTTATGGTCTAAAGAATCGTTTTGAGAGTCAACACTCAAAACAACGGGGGAAACAACTTTGTCCATTACAGGGACAGAAACAAGGGCTGACCAAGGCTTTCTAGTATAGGGGAAGAGTTTCATCAGAGAAATTTACTGCTGTTAAGGCTTAATGTAACACTATTTGAATATTCAAATATTTTATATCAGGAAAAAAAAAGGGGGAGGGACATCTTAGTTAATTGCCTCATTATTTTGAAATGAAGCAATGCTATTGTTGTTACCACAAGGTTTTTTTTTCTGGTAGAAGGGACTAATAATGGTAAAGAATTGTTGGGATTTTGTTATGGAATTATGATCCTTTCTAAATGTCCTTAAAAGGCTGCAAATTTTCATATATTCCTGCTGCCATATGTAGCCAATAATTTCCATCACAACATCTCTGTGGAAATTGAACAAAATATCTTGATAGGAACAAAATTAACACAGGTCACACATCACTCCATATGGCAAGTCACCGTGCCAAGACAACTCAAGGTTCTTTGTAGTAGATGGAAAGTCACTAACAAATACCTTTCTCTGTCAAACAGTGTTTCTGTTATCTAAAGAAATTTTGACATCCATGTCTTCAGCCAAGATCCATCAGTGGTTTTCCATTACTTTATTACATTAGCTTAATCTGACCTAGAAGAAAGTATAGATGCTTAAGCACAAGCTCTGCATCCTTGTGTACTCACCTCAAAGAAGGAGAAAATAGTTGGCATTGGAATGTTTAAAAATAATCATTATAAATTCTTCCAGTGCTTGACCTCTACATACCCATTGTTCTCTCCCTGCCCCTTTTGCATTTCAGCTAGGAGAAAATGGCCATTTATTACTTTTGGATCATGTATGGGAAGTTGCCTTCAACTTTACCTCCCTTCAGCTTTGCCTGTGAATGTTCACTGAGAACAAGGATCACAGTTTTTATCCTGGCTGAGCCATACACATCAGGCTGCAAAGTGAGGGTTCTGTGATGGACCCAGACCAATTCAGCCTCAGTATCTCTGAAGAGAAACTTCCCCACTGAACTTCTGCCTACAGGATCCAAATTTTATCTCCTCTCAACTATGTATTTTACACAATATCATCTATAAAAATACTCTAAAGCCTATACAAAATCTATACTTAGCTCTGGAATTATTAAACCCCATAATACTGCCCCTAGCAATTTCCTGCCGTATTCTATATGCAGGTTTAGGACGTGTGTTTCTGAAAGTGCTTTATAAATATGACACCCACATTTTGATGTTGATGCAAAAATCAAACACAAACATGCACTACGTGCCACTAGTTTCTGGTTTGCTGAGATCACATAAAAGTTCTTGGTTTTCAGGAGACATCTTGATATATCTCAACTGCTCTAGCACCTTCTGCATGAGTAATCTAACTGTGTGCTATGGCATTCCTAACTTGGGAACATTGTTCTTCTCCAAGTAACATGCAAAAATTAAATAGGTTTGTTTGATGGGATACTGACAGCAGTTGTCCTAGTGAGACTGTGTTTGAATGCAGTATGGTTTTGCGTTGCTCTAATTAGACTAATCACATCCCGGAATTTTGGAGACAAAATTTCCATAACAACTTGGGTAAAAGCATAGTGCATGTTTTTATTCAGCGGTGATTGTGGGACTATCACCAGAGAAAAGCTAAATCCTTTCTGTGAATTTCCAATCTACACATTTCTCGTAAGTGACGGTCTGCTCCTTATGGCCAGGTTCAAGTGACTTTGAGTTCACAAAGAATTTTTTTTTGTTGCCCTTATTGAGGTTGTATCAGGCACAAACTGAATATTATTCTGCATTGGGAATTAACAGAGTTATGTTGTCTTAGTAAATCCATTTTTAATTTTGTAAGTAATTTTAAGGGGAATTTTTATTTAAATGCAAGTATCTTGTGTCTCTTCTAGTTAAATAAATTGCTCTATTGCTGAAAAGTTGGAAAGAATTTCATAGCTTCAAAATTATTACAGGAAACAGGGACTGGATTTTTTAAAATAGTTTTCAATGCTATGATAGTGTATAAATAATTACATTGTAAACCCTAATTTCTTCTGCAAATCAGTGCACTGAGAGCTCTTGGAGAATGTTTGTGGACTGAGGAACTATTAAAATACTGCAGATGAACATTTGAGGAACTGCGGAAAAACATACTGGATTTTCAAGTTGCTTGCAGTGTGAAAGAGAAGATTATTTGCTAGGCAATCATGACTCAAGGAATTAATATTTGAAATATTATTGTGTTCTTCATGGACTCTCATATGGTTGCATAGTGGTTTTCATAATACAATAATAATTTCCTACGGTAACCACCAGCTTTTTCTGTGTTACAAGGTGTATAACTGCTAGCTAAAAATAGCCTGTATGTTATTCTGTCTAGTTATGCCTAGAAGTAAACAAACATATAAAATATCCATATAGAAAATCAGTTTTAAAAATGGTAATGCAACAAGCTCAAACACAGTGTGGTATTGACAAATATTGCATAAGTTGCCAAATATATACATATATATATATGTACACACACATATATATAACAGACATATCTTATCTGGAAAAACTAGTAATTTGTAGTTTTGTATTCCTTTTATTCTATTATCAAAAAAAAAAAAAAAAAGCTTTGCAAAATATTTTGTGAGGTGTCAGAACTAAAATTTCCCAGAGTATGCATTCACAGTAGCACCAAGGAGCAAGGTTTTCTGTTCCATTTTTTCCCTTTGGTCTGTTTGGTAAGGAACAGACTTGACACCCACCCTCTTGTTATCCTTTATGTGAAGCTCCCTGTTCCAACTTTGTAATCTCACAGATCAGGATTAACTTCCACTATAGGCTGCATTCATTTTAGGGGGATTTGCTCACAATATTGAAAGACAGGATGATATAAATGGATTAGAACTCCTGGGTCTTGCTCCCCATCTCATTCTCATTGTGCTTTGATCTTCTCTCCTCTGTCAGGAAGCTCCGTTTCAGAATGAGAAAAGACTCTGCCCATTAAGTGTGAAAGACCTCTGATGTTTGATGCAAGGAGAGCATCTGCCATGTTAATAGATTTGTCAGTGAGCTAAGTGCGGAGGTACTAGCTTTTGTTCTGGATTTGTGAAGTGCCTAAAAAAAAAAAATTAAAGAAAGAAATTAGTACTGACACATGACTAAAGTTCCAGAGAATGTTTTCTATTTTACTGTCTTTGATGGGAAGCTGGCCCTATGAAAATTGTTTAGAAGATGTATAAATGCTGTTCTTGTAACACGCAAATTCCTAATATGTTGCCTATTTATCTCTAGTCTGTGTATGATTCACGAAAGGTACAAAACGTGTCTGTTGAGAGAGTTAAAATGTGGGTCAATGCTCCAGTGTTGATCTGCTCAGAGGCTTGGTCTTGTTTCCTCTACAAGCACATATGCCCCCCTCCCTTTAAAAGTCAAATATCATTTGTCTGCCTCTGAATGATAGCATTCCAACTAACTTACTCCTACCAGAAAGCCTAAATCTAACAGAGCTGAGCCTAAAGATTTAACAGATTACTCTGCACCGCTATTCTCTGCACATTTCTCAGATTTTTATTGTACATAACTTTTCAGAGTCTTGAGCCTCCTGTGTAATATAAGGTGTTAGAAACTCAGGTTATTACCAAAGTGGCAGCCCCAGGCAGAAGAGAAAATTGGCACAGAAAGACCCACGCTTGCTTTCCTCATCCTTTTTTCCTGCCTTCTGGCTTTACCCTCAACTAATGTACCACAAACTTCCAGAACTCTCGTTTCTGAAATATGTAGACTTCTATAGAAATATGTATTCTTCTATTGTTATCTTTGCTGTATCGAGTATGAATATTTTAAATGCAAAAAAAAGTATTAAAACATCATTGTCTACACATATTTCTCTGTAATTCAGTCTATAAATTTTTACATGAAATTGTAGCAGGATTCCACTCCTACAGCAGCAGTTTAGCCTTCCAACAGGCTGCCTCAGTTGCCTTGTCCTGTTTTCTTTCAACTTATTTGTAACTGTAACTTTGTTTCTGTTAAAAAACAACTCCTCAAACCTACTCCCCTTCCCCAAAGGAACAGTATGGCAATCTTATTTCCCTAAGGCACTGATTCAGTTTCTGCTGAAAATTGAAGCATCTTTCCTGAGTTAAGAAAGATCCAATATGGCTTGTTCAAAGACAAAAGTCTCCTCCTTGATAAAAGTAAAAACATATTAAAATTAGAATTTTTTTTCTATCTTTTGGGCAGCTCAAGTATCCAGACTTTCATAAAAAGCCCAGAGAAAGTGTAATTTCTTGGTAGCTAAGCCTTACCATCCCAAAAGCTGGAAATAACCAATACTTTCTATCTGCATTCCTCTTCTAGAACAACTAAAAGGGAGCAAACAGTTCTAGTTTTGCTAAAATTCCCTATTTGAGGACCCTCACCTATGATATATATTAGGATTTATTTTCTTTTTTTTCACCCATCATACAGGCCGTGGCACTGGCCATGGTACTATTTTAGGAGTTCACACAACCACATTCTGCACTGCATTTATAGCTTTCCCGATCTTCTGAAGGCTATCTCTGATTCTGTTCGATGGATTGCACTGGTGAAATGTAATGCTGTTGCATTTTTATTTAAATCCTTCACGTCATCAATGGACTGAAAGAAAGTCAGCCCGATACACCTGTAAGCTATTGTAATGTTTCTGTGTTACTACTGTGAAAGAAAGGGAGCTGAACACTTTCAAATTTGCTGAAGTAGTTCTGTGGTGTTGCTCAGAGGTGGCTGGAATTAAATTGACTAAGTGACTTCTCCAAGCACAGTTCCTGTCATATCTTGTCTTCTTTTCATAACTTCAAAGATATGAAAGTCATAAAACCAAGTCCAGAAAGGGTCAGAAGCCACAAGCTCCTTTGATTGATGTTTTGTCATATTTTGGCTCATTACTTCACCAGAAACTTTCTCTGCTAAATTTCAGAATTTATGAACTCCCAGAAAATAAATATTAGTAAAAACTGGGTAAAAGGGTTGCAGGGAATCTAACCAACATGCATGAATCAAACACTTATGCCTCCAGGATGACCTCAGGATAAGGAGATACGGTAGAGATTACGGTCAATGTATTTGTTTTCTTTCTTTGACCTTACAGCCACCTTAAAGTGCTGAACCACTGTTGTTGAAGGAAATATTTTTTTGCTGCTGTGTACAGAAGTTTCTTTCTAATGAACACCACAGGGTTTACTGATTGCTCTTAATGAGTTAGGAACAAGTGTCCTGCAGGTAAATTGTCACATATTTTTAGAAATAAACCAATCAATGAAGGTGATGTATAGAATGATAGAGTTATCTGTACTTCTCCAAAAGAGAAAACAAATATATCAATGTCCTTAATGCTTTATATAAAAGACACTTAAGGAGCAGGCAAAAACTCTGTTTAGAGCTGTGTTTCAGGCCTTAAGAATCAATAACAGCAGTTAAACTGAGATTTAGGGACTCTTACAAACATAACCAGGAACAATATTCAAAGGAATGAAGAAACTGAGGGTTGTCACAGGAGAAGAAAAGTCTGATTTTGTCAGTGTCTCAGTACTTTCAGGAAGTATCTTTTGGGAGAAATAGCTGCCTCTGAACGTTACTGTAACATAGTCCTTTTTTCCAGGGACCTTACTGCTGTGTTTTAACAATTACTTTGACTACGTTAAGAACATGTGATGGAAATCTACTATTCTGCTAGAATTCAACCAAGGAAATAATTTATGTGCACTTTTTTGGCAGATGTATTTATATCTGAGTATATGAAGCAGGATCTACTTTTTATGAAATGTACTTAATTTTATTGTGTTTGGTGCGAAGGAGATATACACCTTTTCTTTACGTGTAATGCATTTGTATAATTGTTATTCCTAAAGGCACATTTGTGTCTTTGTACAGTATTTGCATATACGTGCTGCACACATAAAGATTGTTTTGTCCACTACTGAAATGCAGGAGGCGTTGGCCAGCAGCTTGCAATGCCTGATGCTCAGGGAACGGGAACCTGCCGATGGATGGATCCGTGCAGTCCTTCACGGGGAGAGCCTCGTGCACGTGGATTCTGTTCTGCCAGCCACGCTGGGCTTCCTCCAGGTTTTCAGTGGGAAATCCTCATGAGTTGAGAGTCCTCTTTTCAGAACTTGAGGATGTGATGCTTACATAATAAACCCTCTGATAGAGTTTATATGTTTAAAATTTTTCAATCTGGGCCCTTACTCCATGCAAGTCAAACATAACATCTCTGGAAGGATAAATAACAGCTAACTCTAATGAGCATTCAACATAATTCTACCTATCTTGTGCACAATACCTAATACTTTAACTCCCCTACTACTTAGGCTTCTTACAGGCAAAATGGAGAAATATGTTACTGTAAAGTTTTTCAATATTTTCCTTTTTTCACATGCAAATGCCATTTTGCTTAATATAGATGTTTAAAGACAGAAAATCAGGATTATTTTGTGTAATGTGTAAATGTAATGTGTTACAGATCCCCTTGCAGCAAGACTTTTTTGTAAGCTTGGATATGATTTCTTCTGCCTGTACATGAACATTTTGAGACTGGTTCTATCAAACAGAATAAGTCAATTCAGAGCACAAAGCATAAACCCCAAATTATGTAATAAATACATAACTAAACGAGTTTCTGTGATTTTCCTCTTATATGTGAGTAGCTCTGTTTTCTTAATGTTGGGATTCTTTTAACTTGTGGAAGAGCAGGCTTCCGTGCATGGCCAAGAGCTACATTTATTTATGCAAAAGTAAGGATTGGCATTAAATATTTATATATCTCATTTATTTGAAGCTGCTGCCCCATAAAGAACAGACTGCTTTGGGGTTGTTATTAACTGGCCAGGTTTTTCTGACCTCAGTTTAATTCTCAGACTGCTGTGCTTGAAATTGTCACCTTGTATGAAACATTCCAAGAAAATGACAACACTGTTTTGAAGTGTAAGTGAAGAGCACACGCTTGTCCTGCTCAGTGACCTCAGAACATCCTTTAGATACTTGTACTTTTGTCCTCACTAGTTCAGTTCAAGAATTTAGTTCTCACGTGAGGGTTGATCATTTTATCACCATTTAGGTGTCTTTAGGAATTTGCTTATTGCTCAGATACCCATTTAGTGCATTTCTACGAGTGACAGACTTCTGCTTCCGAGTAAGTCCTTGCTTGTTTGCTGTGAATATGATGTTCATCTGCCTGCATTTGCTGCTTTGCTGCCTGGGGAGAAGCAGCGTAGAAAATGTTATTTAAGGAAAAATATGTACAGCATGCTGCATGGGAAAGTCCTTAGTTTCAAAGCAGTAGGGGCTAGAGACATAGGCTGCTCTTAATGACAGACTTGTTATGAGTTTCTTAGATGATAATTTTGAATGCTACTTGTAATTCAGTTTTCTGAAGTCTATTTTTCTGTGGAAAAGGTTTTGCACTTCTGTAAAGTTTTGCTGCTTTGGTTTTACTTTTGCTGGGCTGCAGAACATGCCATTATGTTTCATTTATGTCTCGCTAATTTTTAATCTATGTATACTTTTCTGTTCTTTCCTTTTTTAAATGATCTCTTGCACTGTGGAAGCATGCAAACATTTGAAATACAAGCAGTAAAATATAAAGTTCATGATGAATCTGTGGAAGCTGGTGGTCTGAAAAAGCCAGAGGTATTGAAACCTGCTTATGTGTTTTGTTTCACAACAGCCTAATGGGTTATTTTACAGTAGCAGGGAACTGTAACCTTACTTGTATGTAGCAATTTTTTTATTGAGTCTGCTCTGTAGCATATTTCAATTTCTGTGTTATTTACCCATCTTTTTTTTTCTGCAGCCGATAGAATATTACGGGTTCAATTCAGAACAGAAGTTGACATCATATCTAAAATTCAAATTAAACTCTGTTAATTTTGCTTAAGTTTACAGTGTATTTACAGCTCCATCTTGAAGATACCTGCTCATGTGATTAGTATAATTGTAAATAATTAGTCTCAGCTGACTCGGTATTACCATTTGTTAAAGTTGATTTCACTTTTGGGAGTAGAAATTTACAAAACCAAACTGGGTTTTAAAACAAATAAGATGTTCAAAGACAACAGTAGCTCATTGGCTGACCTGGAATCATGACAAGATATGAGATATGAATCTTGTCTAATGCTTAATCTGTATTTAAGTTGTAAGATCAGAATTAGTGACACACAGTCCTTGAATGTTTTTGTTATTTATAATAGCCAGGAGCACAGAATTATACCTAGAATTTTGTCTAGGCTGTTTATTTAGGATATAAATATATTCTGATTATTAGGGGAGCTTGAAATGCTTTGAGAAGATTATTTCGAAGCTCATATAAAAACCTCTACTTTGACTAGCTGTAGATATGAAGAATATAGCAAAATGATATATTTCATATTAGGTCCATCACTTACACTAGTGAGCACTGAGAATGTACTTCTCTAACTTTTCAGTTAGTTTTGAAAGATGACCAAAGATATTTTTTAAATCTAATTTGCTTTTCTTGTCTCTAATGAGTCTGAGTTGTAACTGTTTGAATTGTAGCTGGTGTTTCTGTTTGATCTGTTAGTCCAAATATGCCATGTCACGTCAAGGAACCCTTGATTTATTTCCACATCTCTTGCAGATGGATTTGCCAAGCAAACAATTTTCTTAGAATTATTTAGATTATTTTTGGCATTTTGTATTTAGTGAGAAAAGTGCAATAGATCACATTTTTATTAACATTTCTAAATGTGTGCATATTATACTGTATGCATCTACCCCCAAAATCAATATTTGTTGAAGCTTGTTAAGATGACTGACAGGCTGGTTATTACTTCTGCCCTCCAGTGACTGTCCACATGGATATTCCCAGCCATTCACTAGCACTGGCTGACTTTGGCTTAAAAATGAACTGGTTTGAGACTGATCCATAGATTTATGGATTGTGCTTCCTTTCCTCAAATTAGTGGTGTATAGATTATCTTACTTTCAAAAAAAGATTTGTTTTATAATTGAGACACATATAACATGTATAAGAGTTTAGAGGTTTGTTTACTTAAAATATATTCAGAAAAATTATATCTTTATTAACAATTGTGGTGAGAAAATAGAAATAGTGGAAATGCTTTAAATCTCTCAAGAGAATGTCTTTCCCTAAACCACCATATTAGAGTGAAACAAAAAAATTTATTAAGAAACTTTAAAAGCTCCTTGAAATAATCCATAAAATAGATTAGGAAGTAAATACAATTTCAGTTAATCATGCTACTATTTACTGAGTCCTCAGTGGAGAAGTTGTGAAATATGAAAATCAGATTTAGGAAAAAAGTCGACTGGCAAATTGAACAAAACTTTTTCTCCTGGAAAGGGCAGATCTGACAATAAGGTTATTTACATACATCAGAACAAAATCAATGAAGTAATTTTACTTTCTGTTTTCTCCTCTGCTGTATGCAGGTGTAATAAGTCATCTTGACTGGTTGAGCAAGGAGGGATCCTGGAGGCCGTGAGTCTTTCTCTTTATTTCTGAAGCTGTACATGTAGTGGCTCATGAACAGACTCCTTTTCCAGATTCATTTTCTGCAATCCTTTTTGTGCTGAGTAGTTCATAGAAAGAAAATATTAACCATACCTTTCCCGAGAGGCCCTTTTGCACAGCAGTTTCCGAGTTGCTCTCTGCTGGGCTCGGTGGAGCACAGTGACATTGGCCCCTCACCTCCTGATCACTGCTGCACTTTGCCAGTGGGGCTGACAGGCGCTGTGTCCCTAAAGTGCCAAAGGCTGTGGCTCGGTCCTTTCATGTGCGTTTGGGGCTGTTCTGAGGACTAAAGAGAAGGAGGCTCTGCCTTTCACTCAGGTGTCACAGAACTGTCCAGCAAATAAGCAAAGGGGAGGGCAGACCTTCAGCAATTATTGCTTTTGTTAATCAGTGAGGTTTGTAAGACATTACTGGCAAAAGAGTACTCTTAAATGGTAGAAATGAATTTGTGAACAAGTGTTCTGGAAAAAGAGCCTGTTCCTGAGCTGCTTTCTGTGGGTGTTGCCAAAATATTGTTTTCCACAATCCCAAGTGAATTTGTGAAAACCAGATTTTGGTATATTTCCCACTTAGCCAATTGCACAAAACTGAGTATTCACACAATTGTTAAGCTCTGCACAAGCTATTTTTAGGTATATCATTCATTTCTTCAACCGATCTAGAGACAGACCCACGTAAGAAACAGGCATTATTCCTTTAATACTAACATTTAATGCAACGAAAGATACTTGTTACTCTTTTCAAGCACATTCACATTAAATGGAAAGTAGGTCAAAGCGATGGATACCGAACCTGCTTTTTCTTAATGTTTATAGGAAGCAACTGGAAAGAAATGGTGTTCTGTGGGGCAGTTAAATGATACACACGGGATCAGTGCTCTGGTCCTGCAGGAGGTAGAACTTGTTCAACTGCTTGCAGGAAGCTGAAGGAGACCATGAGCTTTCCCCACCTCTGTTGATCACGTGCCAATTCTCTATGAGCAGCAGCTATTTCAAGGAGATTTAGATGACATCACAGGAAATAAAAGATTTCTCTTTTCCAACTGAAATTTATATGCTGCAGAATACTTTAGTATCTTAACAGCACACAGTATATATTTTATGATGTGCTCCTTTTTTATGTGTAACTGTTAAAGAGTAGAGTTTAGCTCCTTTTTTTTGTTATTTTTTTTCTTTCTCTAAAAATTAATCTGATTTGCATAAGGGTTTTTGTGGGGGGTAGGGAGGGCAGGTTAATCAGTCTTACTAACTGATACAAGCTTTGACTACAAAACAAATTCAGCAAGGTACCTTACAACACACTAAAGCTTGATCATAAAAATAATGCAAAGGTAGTATCATCATTCCTTCCTTAGCTCTTTCAAGTTTTGATCTAAAATACTACAAACTGCTAAAATTTATAAGCTGTACAACGTAAAATATCCCGTATTTCTGAATTTCCTGCTGGTGCTGAAAGTAATAGAGTTTCCCTCTACATGTGGATGCTAGGGAAGAATCTATTTCATGTGGGTAGCTGGAAGAGCAATGCAAAGTTGTGTCTTTACAAATATATGGCATAGAAAGATTTTTCTTTATTTGTTTACTTTTAAATTTGGTCATGTTAAAATGGCAAAATAGCATTGGAAACTTTCACTAAAAAGGACAACGTGTTAGAAAGTGGGCACTTTTTTCCCCTCTTCCACTGTATACTCACAACATCAACACTAAATTGCACTTACAGAAGTTTACATTTTTGCTTGAAATATTTCCCTTTCTCTGAAGGAAATTTGTGTTTAATAACATTTCGCCATAGAAGTCTCTGGATGTTTCAGTACTGCTCAAGTCCCATTTTGAGAACTAAAATAGTGCTTTAATCCCACGCTTTGAATCTTTCAAAGGGACAAATCTTCACCTACCGTGAATCTGTGCCCCTCTCCTATGCATTGTTTACTACTGCCACCACTGGCAGTCCCAGAGCTACTTTGTGAGTATGGGACTGTTCCCTTAGTGTGATTGTAATTCTTTTTAATTTCATGTGTCTTGGGAACCAGTTTCCTTTATCAGAATCAGTTCAATGGAAGTCCAGCAAAAGAGGAGGGAGGAAGAGGGGCCCAGTACTAAGGCTAGTCGTGTTTCAAATAAAAATATTGGGCTGTCGTGCCTGGGGAAGCTGTCAGAAACAAGGCTGATACTTTAATAATGGCTTTTTTAAGGTAGCAAGAGTCATAGCTTCAGCCTTTTCCTTATGTCTTTTGGGTCAGATGAAGTTGCCAATACCCATTCTTCTATGTCAGACATTTTACTCATTCTGAAGTCTAGAAGCTGTTTGCTGTCATTATTTAGGAATTGGTGTTATTATCATCTTATATGTATTAGATTTGAGAGGATGCAGAAGCACACAGTGCCTCATCTGCTTGATCTTCCATATCTGTTTTTCTGAAAACTGTTGAAAATCTGGAACTAAAACATTTCCTGTTCTTGAACCTACTGCTTATTATTATATGTAGTCTCTTTATTCCTGAGTGATTTCTCAACACTATTGGGTAGATGTGGTGGTCTACAAAGGAAAATAAATACTCAGTTTGGGATGTTATATACAGCATGCCAAGCAGGGAAAAAAAGAAAGAAATGTATGCTTGATCTAAAACTTCAAACGGAAATCATTCACTGAAGATGATGTGCTGTTTGTTGGAAATGAGGAAACTCGAGTTACATAAAGACACTTCTGGTTTTAGTTCCTTTGGTTCTGGGCTATCAATTATGCGGCACAGGAAGTCTGGTGTTCTGGAGGTTTCCTTAGATGCTGGCAGTGGTTTCAAGTAAACTTTTTAGGTGCTCAAAACTTCTGGAATTGGATGCTTGGTGTCTAAAATGGAGTAGCAGCACAATTTATAACTCAGACTTCTGTGGGCACTGTATGGTCTGGCTAAAGGCTGTAAGGAAGATATATCATGCAGTGTCTGTGAGACACTTCAATACTGACTATTTCATTGTGCTTAATAAGCGGAGGAGATACCAATATAAGAATAAGGTTTTAGCTTAACTGATTATTTTCTCAGTAATCAGCTGGTTTTTTTCAGTAGTTACTAAGAGAAAAGCTGTCCTACTGAATTAGTGTATATTTCAACATGAACTGTTGCAAGCAAAAATTTCTATTTGCTCCTTTGTACAACAAATATTACAATTCTTAAATCTGTCAGGTTGAACAGCAAATTAAAAAAAAATAGGCACTGGAGTTTCTTATCTTGACAGCAAGGATTTGTAGTCCTATTTAGTGATGATGCAAACTGCAGCAGAGGTATGAGAAGCAAAGAAGTGTCAGACAGAGTGGGGTTGTGTCTTTCTTCATGTGCTGGAACAAATTTTCTCTGACATCAGATTCCAAGACTGGGCTGACTGGGACTGGAACAGCTTCTTCACTGTAGGGGCATGTGCTGCCTGTTAGATGAGTCTTTTGGAGACAGTAACTTAAACCCAAATCTGGTCTTATAAAATCAGTGTGTATCTCTTCTTTTTGGATTGCATTTTGACTTTGGACTGTCCAGGCTAATACTATTATTTTTAGAGTGACCAGAGGATCTGAGTCAGCCAGCAAATGAGCCAAGGTGAAATACTCCAGGAGGCAGAGACACTAAGTAAGGATATGACCAAGGGAAAAAGGTCCTCATGTTGTAAATGATACTTGGAACCAGAGCTTTCCATCAGCTGTTGGACAGAACATGTAACCCACAGAGGTGGAAGCAAGAGAAATTGATGTCTTCTAAGTTTACTGGCTGCTTTGGAAGTTTTTCACCTACCATTTCCACTGAGTTCACCATATTACCACAGAGTGCAATATGAGTAGGATTTAAAAGTATACTTTCTGTGATGTATGCATGATTAATACATAATTATTCTTGCTAGCATTACCTTAAGTTTTTTAAATGGTCCGAAGATCAGCTATGCTATAAAATGTCTTATATGGAAGGCTCTGGATGATGGGACTGGTTTTTTTTTCTCAGGAATGAATAAAAATTTCTGGAACACTGATAATCTAGAAATTGTTAGAAATTGTTCAAACCAAAAAAGCTTTTTGGTTTGAAGCTTTCCTAAAAAGTGGCATCCTTGTGACCCTACCCTTGGCATGTACCTCCTTTATAACATTTGAACTTGTTGACCAATTTTAAACAAATCTGGCATGGATGATACTCACAGAGATTGGGTATTTTCACATCTCACAAAAATGAGGGTTAGATATTGGAGAGAGAAAAAAAAGTTGTCATATCCTTACCCAAGGAAGACAATAAAATTAACCTTTGGTTAGACATCAGAGACTCTGCATAAACTCACCCCTGAGACAGAAATCCCAACTATGATATTGCACTGTGATAGTTTTGAGGCTCAGAAAATAATCAGATATGGTTTGGGGAGGTTTTTCCCCCTCCAGCTGAAAAGAGCATCCCTGTACTTTAAACTGGAATAACTTCAGACATTGAAAAAAAAAAAAAAATTTAAAAATGCAATTAGATCTTTGATGAGAGCACTCAGGTCTAATTTAGAGCAACCTGGACTGAGCATGAAATGGCTCTAAAAATAGCAGGGCACTTAAAAAACTGGAAGAGGTGCATGGAGAAAATACAGATTTACATATTTAAAAGACTAAATGAGTAAAGATGGGGATTTGCTGCCACTATTTTTGTTGCCACTTCATTGCCTAGAGAAGAAAGGGATGAGGACTTTACATATAGTTTGGAGTTTAAGGAATGATTTGTCATCCCTGAGTTACCATAGTATCTGGTTTCCCTGGTAACCAGTGACCATGGAAGGGACACTGGGGAAGCTGAAGGCTGGTTATATATTTATTTTTTTGAGAAGGGAAAAGAGAGAGAGAGAGGGGTCAGAGAAGATTTTTGTGTGTGTGAGAACAGAATGTGAGAATAGTGCTGGAGGATAACAGTTGGGAACAGATTTTGTCTGAAATGGAATTTATAGATTTCTTTTCAGTGCAAGGAGTTAAGTAGTTGAAAGAAAAATATTGGTAGTGAGAAACAGAAATTCTGATTAACAAATGAGGAAAAGAAGAGCTGTAAGGCTGTCTTCCTGAGATACTGGGGGTTGTGTCAATACAGGTAATAGAGGGTGTGATCTGACCAGATTTCCTCTTTATCACAGTGGCACTGAACTGCTCCTTTCTGTGCTTGGGGCTTTACAAACAGAGAACCAATCTACTTGTGTCATAGCCAACATGTTTCTTGCTGATCCAGAGGATTGTTTTGGTCATTCTTGTGGCTGACACTGCTGAATGGTTCCCAGAATGGAAATTCAAGGAGATCCTTTTAGTGTTTCCTTATGGCCTGCTGCAGAACTGTCAACAGACGAATAACGATGGCAGATTAGAACAAGGAGGGTTCTCAATGAGTGTTGGTTTGTTTGCTGGTTTCAGCAGTAAGAACCTTGCTAATTTTCCCTTTTGCTTTCAAGCTTACCTATTTCACGTTCAGAAAGGCTTTTGAAAGATGCCACACTGTAACAGACATCCAATGAAACAAACACTCCTGGGCAGCTTTGGGTGTGATATTTAGTGGAAAGCAGAGGAAGGCAGTAATTGCTTTCATCCTTTAGACTCGTTGACACTTAATCAGAGCTCAGATTTCTAGGGAGGAATTATTCAGGCTTGGGGAATTTTTGACACCTCTACATTAGTAAAATATCTTTTTAGACATTTTAATATTCTTATTCCACAAAGACCTGCTCATGTCAGAGAATCTCTTCCAGCAAATTCCCACAAAGGCACGAGTGGCTCTGCTGCACTAGTTCCAGTGTCTGAGGCAGTGTAAATGGAAACGTAATTCTGTTTTCTCCTTGTGTTTTAACCATGATTCATATTTGCTTGATTTCTTCATTTGTAGTGCAATTTTCAGGTACTTCACTGGATCAGCTTCTCCCTATCCTTACATCAAAATAATACAAAGGCTTAAATATAAGAATACTAAACTTTATAATGTGTAAAGTTTTGTTTATGGCTCAAATAGTAAATCTCTGTCTTTAATATGCTCTTTTATTTCTTTGCACACAGGCCAGATGGTAGGAAACAGATGATTTTGCTAGTTGGATAATTTTAAGCATGTGATTACAATGTTGTGAGTAAATACATCATTTTGCTATCTTTCATTACTGAGCTTGTTGATGTTCCATTCAGTCAAAATAGTAAATAAATTTTGTTTTTCAGAGGTTTTCTTAGTAATTTTATTTTCCAGATGATTTAAAATACCAAAAAGGCCCTTCTTTTTATGTCTTCTAAGGCAGAGATTTTTAGGAAAAAAGAAAGATAACACAGTGTGTATAAGCCCTTAAATTCATTGAGCTGAATTTGTTCTGGATTTGACCCTTAAGTTCAAGGTTCCAGACTATCAGTATCTATGATGTGATGATTTAAGTATCCTGAGCATTTCAGTAGCCTACAGAACACCTTAATTCACCAGAGGAGAAGGCTTCTGTAGTAGTGAAATACTACTCTCAGCTTATTCATAACTGATAAATTACCAAATACCATTGATTTAGATTAATAATTCTGATGACTTTAGTAGATTTAGAGTATATGAAGGTAGAAAGAGTATTTACATTTTGATCCTTCAGATTTATTGTGCTCATATTCCCTTTTAGTTGCCAGGACAACTTAAAATATTTGTTTCCAAATACCAGTTCAGATTCCAATATTCTCTGAATTTTCCTATTTGTTGTATTTTTCCTTTTGATTGCATTTTTCCCTCTGTGTTTTCAAAAGGATATCTCTGTTTTGATCCTGATTTGCATGAGTACAATGTCAAATGCACACATGCAAATGGGGAGGTTACATCTGCATACCATCATGCGTGCAGTCCCTCTTTGCATTTGCAGGTAGGCAAGAGCTAAAATGCAAATACAAGTTAGTCTCAGTATGTCATGGTTCTCTTTCATGTGACAGCAAAGGAGAATTTTATAAATGGATTGGAAGAAGGTGTTTAAGGGGAGCCTTCCCAGCCTAATAGGCTTGAACCAACATCATGAGCTGATTAAGTGAAAGAATCTCTTGGTCCCATGCATTGTCTCATTATTCCCAAAAAGCATTTTTTTGTGTGCAGGAATAAATAGATTCCCTTAGAGAAACTTCCTTCTCAGTAGTATTTGTGCTTTGACTGAGGCAAGTTTTGCAGACAACGCATCTCTGCAAATTCTGCACTTTGGTGCCCACGGCCAGAGCTCAGTTCAGCACTCCAGCCTTGGGGGCTGAAGGGTCCAAGTGCCACGGCAGGACTCACATGGCAAAAGTGAGTCCTGGTAGCCGCTCTGGGTACCAGGGCCACTCCTTGGGTGAGCCCAGGCTGGGTCTGGATGAGAGGGGAAAGCCACTCCTCCCACCTCATCCCTACAGTGTCACAACAACGCCCTCCTGTACTCAGCGATGGGAAATGCTGGTGATCCTTCTGTGCCGGAGTCTCATTCTCTCCAGCCAGGTGGTACCCACTCTGACCAGAGGTAGGAAGGTTTTCAGCTATGAGATTCCCTCCCCACCCTGACATTTAAGGTAAAATATCTCTTTCCTCAGGCAGAAATACTTGTGTCTGGCTTTGTTGATGAGCACGAGATAGCTTCCAGCTAATACACGAACTACATATTCTAACCACCTTCTTTAGAAAACATATAGCAGTGTTTTATCATAGCTAGTGTTCCTAAAACATGACTGTCTTGTTAAATATTATTCCTTTCATGCTGCTGAAAAATATTTTATTCAAAATATGACTTATTTAACAGCTAATATGTCTAGGTTGTGATTTCCTTGGTAGAAAGCTTTTTCCCTCTCTTTTTCTTTCAGTATTCAGATACAAGTGAAAAAACCTTCTGAAATCCCCCAGACCCCCAACCATACTTGCCTAACTCTAAGACACAGAATACAATTTTGAGGAAAATCTGCCATGAAAAAAAAATAGAATGTGTATTGGAAAGGACAGAATTCAGTTAAAAGGTTGCCAGCATACACATTTTGCTGCTTGTTCATAAATAGTAATTTAATTTTCTGTTCTGTTTTGCTGACATATTCCAAAAATCTCTATCAGGAGGTGCTTTGTTGACCTTCCCCTTACTTGCTAACTTTTACAAGCACAGTGGTAGTTGCTTCCCTTGAAAAAGATATTGTTGCCAGTAATCATTGCTACGTGCAACCCCATCTATCCCATATGTGACAATAACGTTGGCCTTTTCAAAAATTTTCAAAAAAAAAGAAAAAATAAGACGTAAAGGAAAGAGAGGGAAGAAAAAAAAAAGACACTGATACTCTGAATCTCATAGTTTAGCAAAGGGGAACAAATTTTCTCACAACCTACCCTCAAAACCCCACCTACAAGTTGTTAAATAAATGCCTGGTGAAGACACCACCCCCAAAACCACCACAAGGATCCAGGTGTTGGTCATTTGTGCTAAGGATTTGTAAGTGAATCCCATCAAAAGGGTGACTCAGCAGTTTAAAACTGAGGTATTTGAAGAAGCTTGGGAGGCAGGATGCTGGTAATCCTCTCCTGCTAGAGCACATTTGCCCAGAAGGTTGCTAATTGCTGTGTAAAATTTCTCTGGAGGTTTAGAAGGTGTTGGTAATTGGTAGAATTATATTAATTTATTTTCTGGGGTGAGATGTCTTTTGAGGTAAGAAATAAGTTTTATTTAACAGGAGCAAAAATTAAGTAAAACCTGGGAGGATGGGGGGAGAGGATCCTAGGGAAGCATGATGTAATGATGATTTTATGGTTTTCCCTGCAAATAGGCAGTAAAATTGTACTAATGATTTGCTACAAATGCTTTAATATCTCTTGCTGTGCACAGTTATCTTGTGAAGTTTGGTTTTTGTGTCCCAGCAGGCTGCAGAAGGGGTGTGTGCCTATACCAACTCACATCAGTCACTAGTCCTTTACAGAAAGTTGAAGTGGTCTTACAGATTTTTTTAGACATGGCCTGAATGTTTATATTAAAAACTAAGACTAATTGCTATTCAGTTAAAGATATGTTTTGGTTGCATATTTCTGTATTCCCAGAAGATGAACTCTTTCTAAAGTAAAGCTATCACTAAATGAAGGTGGCAAGTCAGCACAACCTTGTTGTGTTAGTGTCTTCAGAGCTGCTTTGTTTTATGCTGTCTTTCCTGAGGAGATCAATAATGGATGGCTGACATAATTCTTTCACTGCTCAGAAATGAGAAAGCCTAAATGCATTTCTTTAGGGCAGGCATGTTTTTCATCCTGAGCTGAAAAGCCTGTAATTGAGAGAGGTTTATAAGTGTGATTGCTATTGGTGTGTGTTCCAATCTGATGTGCCTGTGAAAGGTTCCACTGGCATTTACCTGGCTCTTAGGAATGTTGACCTCATCTCCCAGGCTGGCTGGGATGTGAAATGTCTGTGCTGGGAGACACATATACAGAATAAATCTTAGAAGCATTGAGGTTCAGCTTATGATTGTGTTGGTAACTTCCTCAAAGTTTACTAGTTCTACCTAATTTGCATATACTGTAACTTTAAAGAGAAAACAAAGCTGAGAACAGGGGTCCGTCCCCTTGCGATGTTGACTTATATTTGTATCTTCCTGATGAAGGGATTGGAAAGGCTTTATCAAGCCCCCATGTGAGAACATGGGAAAACTGAAGGGCATCTTTGACTGGACTGTTCTGCTGCTATTCACAGGTCTAAAGATTAGGAGGAATGTGTAGCTCTAAAGTGATGTGTCAGTATGGACATCCTTATAGCACAAGACTCTAAAGTACAATTCCTATTACTTGTCAATACCAGCAGCTTTTAGGTCTCCAATAATTTATACAAATGAAAATATACCCGGAGGAAACAGCTGAAACAAAGAATTACAGGTTCAGTATGAATCCAAAGTCATGACTGTACCCCAGATCCCTCTGTCCTGGAAGCTGTCCTTTTAACCACTCTTAATACCTTCTCTTTCTCCAGGAGGCCCCTGTGGCACAGCTGGTCTGTGCTCTGGGCAGGATACTGACTGTGCTTCTACCAAACAGGCACTCATAGGGCCCAGAGTATTTTCCAGAGCCAGACAGACTTGCTGCTCTTACCCGAGGGGATTTTATTTTATTTTACCTTTGGAAGGCTTTCTGTAGTATATTTATGACATATTCTCCAGAATGGTTCAGGTGTGGGAAGGCATCATGGTGGGTATAAGACAGACTGACAATGTTGAAGACTTTGTCCTATTTGCTGATTTTACCCATCTTTATTTAATCAGACTAGCAGTCTGCTTTGCATTGTGTGCATCCCAGACGTTTCTTGGAGAAAACCAACAAAATTCTATAATTTAATATATTACTGTTTTCATCTGTTATTTTGGAAGGCTGTGGGTAAGACAAATAAGTTTACAGCACATGTGAAATGCTGTTGAAATAGGGAATACAGATGCATCAAGGTAAAACAGTTCTTTTCACAATTAATTGCTATTCCTGAGAGAAAGGTAAATGTAACTTTGATTAGCATTTTTGAGGGGCTGGTTGGGCTTTCCTATTTGTCAAAGGAAGGTGTGGTTCTGGGGGTGTCATGGGAGTCCTGGTTGATGTCACCGTGGTGGTTTGTGTGTGTGAGAGGGGAAGGCCACGTGCAAAATGAGGCTCCTGTGGGTCCCACCTGTCCCTGCTTGGCTGTGGGGTCTCTGTGGAGCAGCTGTGGCTGTTCCATGTGGGACAGGTCTGATTCCAGATAGTTCTGGAGCCACCCCAGCACAGGGCACAGCTGAGCCCCTCAGCAACACCAGTGATGCCTCTGTGGGAATGTTTTTAGAAGAGTAGAAAATGCTGGACAAATGCAGGAGGGGGGGGGAAAAAGCAGAAGGAACACCACTAAGATGCATGTCATCAGTGTGTACTTCTGTGATTGAAGGTGGTGTGTTGCTGTTAGATGCACATATAGAACTTTATCTCCAGAAATCAAATATCCCCCTAAACGCTGTAAATCAGCACCACTTGTGAAATCCACAGTATGTCTTCCTTGCTGCGTGAACTCAGTTCTGTTGGAAGCCGTATTCCCATGTTTGTTTTGATACACAGTGGAAATAAAGTACTAGTTCTCTTACCCACAAATATGCTATGTGTTTGTGAATTGAGTTTCAAACTCTTTTATCAACACTGATTGCTGCCTGGGGAAATGATTCCAATATATCAAAGCCTGAGAGAAAAGAAAGCCAAGGGTAGCTGGATATTTCAAAGCAGAATAAAAAATAAGCATTAGAATTCATGACAAGTAAAAGCAATTTGTAGTACAGAGGTAGGCATTGTATTAAATAAATGCATTTAAAATATTGCATATAAATGAAGTAGATGTCTGAATTTAAGAAGGAAGAACAAGTGCTCTACATCAGTGTTTAATCAGGTATTTATAAGTAGTAAGAGACTTAATTTGAAAATAGGATTACCTGTAATTCACTCTGAATACTTAAAATTTTTTTCTTTATCAGAATAAGTCGTGTTTACTCCTATGGAGCAATATTTTATTCTCAAAGTGGGTTTCTTCATTTGCTCTACCTATAATGCAAAATAGTATTCAGTGCTAGAAACAGTGGGAAAATATTCCCAGCGGCAAGATATTTAGAGACAGGAAAAAGGGTAGCGTTCACTTTCTTCATTATGGTATGACAAGGTCAGCCTCCTAGAAGAGGTGAAAAGTATTTTGAGTGCCAAATTGAATGACGCTCACCATTTAAGTTTTTTCCTCAAGCATTTATTTTCAGCTCATGAGTACATCTATTGTGTGGTCTCCTGTTTTCCAATGGAGATGTGGCAATGTCATGAAAAAGGCATTTCTAAACACCCTGAGTCCTCAGTGTCAATTAGATAATTTTGGAAGCATGAGTTTGTCTTATATAATGGTAAAATAGCCACAAATCAAGCAAAATACAGAAAAGTAATCCTTTATAAAAATAAATTAAATGAGTATATTGCTTGCACAAATTTAGGGTGTGGCTAGGCGACATCTCTGGTTTTTTTGTACATTTTGGATGTTTAGAAGGACAAGAGCTAAATCTGGTTCTTTTAACATGTTGCACAACAGTGGTCACTTGCAAGGAAAATACTTTATCTTCAAGTGTTTCTAGGATGTTTTTCATTTAAAAGACATTAATTACTTGCTGATCTTAAGAGACAGCAAGGGTTATCACCATAATGTGGCTGCTATTTGGGATGTGTTCACCATTTTTATTAGATTCCAGTGTTGAACTTTAACCGAGAACTCTGGGGTTTACCTGGTGACATACAAAATGTGTGTACATGCCTGTGTGTGAGATTTGAACAGGCAGCCACTCTCTCTTTCCAAACAAAGGACATCCATAACAGCAACGTGAAGCATTGCATTCAGTCCTTGTTTCCAGGGTTCAAACCTCTGTATGCAATTGAGAGAATTTCAGTATTGCTCTCTAACTGGCATTTCCATTTTTGTAAACTCTCTTCAGATTGCTTAAAAAGCACACCTGTCAAACCTACACATTTTGGTGGCAAAAAGATTTTGCAACTGAAAATCTTCTGTGGTTTGGATGATTCCCCAGCCTTAAAGCCCAGCAACACAACATGAAACACACCAGCATTAGAATAGTTCACAGGTTGATTTCAATCAGCCTGTAAAAAGTATGTTAAAAAAAAAAAAAGATCCATCTGAGCAATTCTGAAAGCTTTTCTTTTAGCGGTGTGAAAGTACACATGGCTTAACTGCCTTGAAAATAAGAGCAAAGTAAGGCAGACTCAGGTCCTATTTCAGTCAATATGGTAGTGATCCTGTGGACATCAAACTCACTGTTTAATGCATAAAAATACAAATAAAATCATTAAGCATTGACACTTTTAAAAAAAGAAATTGTGTTGGTAACTTAAACATGAAGCAGTACTGTCAGATATATAGATGTAGCTGTGTGATGCTGTGGCTTCAGTGTGTCCTGGGGAACCTGTTGTGCCTGTCCTGCTGCTTTAATGCTTGAGTTGTAACACTGACAGCTTTCAGTATCTTAATTCAATCATCATTTGATCTTCAGACACTCCTATAAACACAGCTCATGTGTTACCTGGACTTTATTGTTTTGTCTGGTCTCAATCTGCTGCATGTTTGTGTGATACATGGCACTCACTTGTGAATATTCCTTTTTTGTGGATGAACAAAAAATGGACAAGAAGTTTGTGGTGAAAGTTATGACACTTTAAAGGACATATAATCTGCTGTGCTTTTCAAAATCCCTGAATAGGTAAGACACAATCAAATTTTATTCTAGATTCAGTTTTGCCAGTCAGGCACTATTACAATTTGACAGGCATGATGTGATACAATGAAACCTGAATGACATAACCCATGGTGACATATCCGATAGGCCAATGTAGAAATTTAATAAATGTTTCCAATAAGTTTGCTGTACTTGGCCTGTCGTGTCCCCAGCCATGCTGCAGTGTTCCGTCAGTCTTTAGGTCAGGTAAATGTAATGGTTTGCTTATTCATGGGAAGTTCCACAGGTGTTTCCATGTACCCTTCCTGGATATTCTGGATCTGAATAATGTTGCAACTGTATAATTATTCCAGTGTAGGCACCTGTAAATCATTGTACATGGTCAGTAGAGAAGCTGCTGAGTATATGGAATCACTTAACCTACTTACATATAATTTGCCTAACACCGATATACTGTGTTGTGGCTAGCTATGACCTAGTTGGCTTCTTTCTGAAGTTCTTGGGTGTTGAAAGAAAAGAAGAAAAGACACAGCTCCGGGGTTTCTTTCCTATAATTTATCATGACAGCGGCTTACTCAAAGAATTAAAAGCGAGGTATCTCCTCATCTACTCCTTTGGATTTACATTTCTGCTGCCATGAGAGGATTCTCTTCTAATTCAGTGAAAACCAGTTGGTGCAGCTAAACTCCCAAACCTCCTAAAGTGGCATTTAATACATAAAATTAACAGAACATAAAATAATTTTAAAAAGAATTCTTCACATTAATCCTTCAGCCAGATATCAGTTATGCCTTGGCCCCTTTTCTAACTGCTTAAAATTAATGATTTGGAATCTGGAGTTTTTATGTTTCTGGAGTCATCTAATTCTTGTGATTTCAGTGGGAATTGGCAGGCTCACAAATGTAGCTCATAGTTAGAATGTATATATCATTCTGCATTACCTTCTTATTATATAGAAAAACATATTAATATTGCATATCACAAAGTATTTGCAAATATTATTTCTAAGAACTTTATCTAAAAGCCTTGTAAACCATTTAAATTCCTTTGAACAACAAATAATGTAATTTGCAGCACTTATGAAAGAACTGCTTTTACAGCCTGGGACAAAACTGCTACATGGTCTATTCCAAACCAGCCCATGTTAAGTGTTTGCTAAAAATGGACTGGGCTATGGACATCAGAAAGCAATTTCCACATATTACTTACTTTTCCATTTGAAATCTGGACCAAAAAATCATTATTAATTAATTTAATATACTTGTATTATCATCTCCCAAAAAAACTTGTATGTGTAAACCACTGTCAAAAATGTCACAGCAAAGTATGACATGGATACATCAGGTTGTTCTGTAAAAATAAGAAACTCTTATCTCCATGTGATTTCAACTTTGAAGGTGACTTATGCTTTCAAAATAAGTGTCCATGGAGTCACTCTGCATTCATATTTCATTTGAAATTCTTGCCCTTTATTATGGAATAACTGCATTGATCAAGGGCATTTAAATAACTAAAGTCCTGAAATGTGCTAGTTAAAGACAGGAATAAACTGTCCCCTGCTCCTGTATAGCAGGAACACTGCAACTGTTCAGCCTCACAAGCCTGACATATCTGGAATATCAAACCTCCAAACCTGCTCGTCTCTGCACAGACTAGGGACAGCAGAGGTGAGCACTGTAACCTTTATTGCAAGTAGCCAGATGGTCCTGTTATTTCAGTCTCCTGAATAGATAATAGGCAGCTCAGGAAAGAAGTTTGTATTGTCAGCTGAGACGTAATAGTTCCTGAACACATAATATCACTGTTTAAATCTGTTCTTGTTGTTTTAGTTGCTATCTAAAATAATTTTCTTAGGCACACTAGATTATACAAGCTAAGTGTTAATAAAAATATTGCATGGTATTGAATCATGGGAATACTAATAGTCTATGTTTTTCAGGAAATAAGCCTCAAGTACAAATGCTGTGATCTGGTATTATATTTAATGTAGCCATTTGTCATTATAAAGCATTTCTGAGGTATTTTACTTGACAAGCAAGCTATGCAATAAATTTTAGTAAATTTGACATATACATTTATAGGGAAGAAGACATAAAGACAGAATACAGGTTACAATAGGCTCCAAAAGAGTTTTGGGGATGTATGTTGCTAATGAATACAAATCTTTGTAAGTTATATTGAATGGTTTCATTCAGCAAGTCCAAAAATATTTTATTTCTGTAAATAAAAAATTTGTAGCTTTTAGATTTGAAATCTGTAGCTGTATTCATCTGTTTCAAATCTCTAGCTGTGTTTTTGTCCATTTTCTACCAATCTGTTCACTGTTGTACTTGTGTTTTTATGGCTTAGCCCCATGAGGATATCCAGAGGCAGTGCTGTGGCACACCTTGCTGAAACCTCTACCAGCTCACTGATGCTCACGTGTTTTAATTTCTTCTCTCTTCTTCCTTCCTCTCGCCTTTCAAACCTTTGTTTAACAAACAGTCCAGAGGTGCCTTGCTAGTTATTTGTATTAGATGTGCTGACTACCATCAAAATGAAAAATGGTTCTCACCAAAGATAAAAAGGAGTTACAGAAGCACATTAGGATTTAACTGGTCAAGAATGGGCCAAATTCATAAAATGGATTGGCTTGGAAGGGACCTTAAAGATCATTTAGTTCCTGCCATGGACATTGATTCTGAAAGTAGCTTCTCTAAGGCTGCCCACCTCTTGAACTGCTTAGTTCACAACCCCTCCTTCTCATAGACAGACAGCTTCATGGTGCTGTTTTACTGAGGGGAAACCTCCTGGCAACACAGTTAAGGTGCTGTAATCCTACAGCAAGATGTTTAATTTTATGCATATAGTAATGCAATACTTCAGAGGCTAATTGTGTTTAGGAACTACTCTGTCTGAAAGAGGAGACACACAAGAGAGACGCTCAGTGACTGGGATGATGGGATAATCGCACAATGCAGGAGGATTTGTTACAGTTAAAAACAAATCCATTATTATTGCCACTGGTAAGAGACTTGGGAGACTTGAGATATTTGAGAGAGAAATGTGTCTTCGCACCATTCCAAGAATAGATTTGGAATTCATACAGCTGAATTTCACTTTAGGTATGTTTCCTCTCCTTTTTTCACCCCAGAAGGAAAATACATGTAATATTCCATGCATTGCATGCATTTCCTTTGCTGAGGAAATTATTTCTTGTTTTCCCTCTATTCTGTGGAAAATTCAGTGAATTGGCAATAGAATGAATCCTTGATAACAATGAATTGCTTACATATTTTTTCCCAGATTTGCTAAGGGTTTGTCAGTGCTCTGTTCTGATTATATTTAATATATGTAATCCTGCAGGAAAAGATAATGTTTTACAAGTGCTTTATACCTCTAGAAAATTCATCTTTCCTTGGAAGTACAAACTTTGGTTACTCAGCAGAGTTTATGCAATCGTTGCAAGCCTCATCTTCAGGTGCCTGCATTTACCCTGTGCTCGTTACTCTGCCCTGGTACAGCTGCAATAAGGAGTTACCTCTTTTCCCCCATCCAGCCTCAATATAAACAAGATCTAAGTTATGAATGTGATAATTAACTATACATTACAATTAATTAAATATTCTTAATTCTGATGGGGGAACAAATGAAATTCATCATTAGCAATTGAGTTTTAGAGTGAGTGTGTGTGGGTGCATGGGAATATGTATGCTAGAAAAAATTTATGCAGATTAAATCCATTAGCAATTTTTTGCACACCTCATTAGGCAAAATATCAAATCCTACTTAGCTCTTCTACCGCTCTCATTAGACAATTTAAACGATACTACTCCATACCATGGAAAGAAAAAAGCAAACCCTGGCGTAGTGTCCCACAGGTGAATTCTCAATTCACAGCTGTCATAACAGCTTCTTGGGCTCATCATGTTGCCTCCCTGTACTGTGGCATTGCTCAGTCTGCTGAGAGAGCCTGGCAGCTCTGGAGGGGTTCTCTGGAAAATAAGTATGTTTTTTACTTCTTGTCACAGCACTGCCCATGCTCTCTGGTGCTGTAAGTGGCTTAAAACATGTGCAGCTCTGTGTCGTGTGTTGAAAATACTTCCCAGTGGTGACTGTTGAAAATGTTGCTCTCTCACTCCCCTTTTCAGAAAATACAGAATTATCAAAACATTGAAGTTTTGTGTGATGATGTCACTCTTGATAAACTTTTTAATGGAATAATTTATTGGGCTGATGTTGGAATATTACAACTGTGTCAGAGGCCGTGGGTTAACCATCATTTTAGGAGAGTTTAAGCCAATTCCACTGCTCTGGGAAGTGTTCCCAACCTGCCCTGACCCCAGCAGCTCATTCCTGTCCTCCTTCATGTGCTTATGCTGGACAGAAATGAACAAGAAAGGGAGACAAATTGGCTTAAAATTATCCTGGCAAAACAGGGCTGGATTAATTTTGATACAGGTAAGTTTGCTGGGCTGGCTCACCATCTAACCTTGCAAATACTCCAGGACAAAAGAAGGAAAGAAAGTACAGGTTGAGGCTGCAGAGAGGGAGGACACAAAAGTGCTTCTTTTCACTGTACTTGTCTTATAGCAGTTAAGGTTTCCATGATACTGTGGCAGTGATGTAGACAGTAGTTCAAAGGAAGCTCTATAATCCAAAGTTGAACAAAATTAGGTGGAAAACTTTAAAGGGAGCTTGATTGTAAGAATTTGTCCTTATTTTTGCATGGAAAGGGGAAGAAATAAGATTTTCTTTTGTTAATTCATTTACACACAACAAAAGGTATGAAAGAAAGTACAAAAGCTAATATTATAACAGTCTATTCTGAATGAAACTCTAAAAAGTATGGAGAGACTTTCTATAATTCTTTCTCTTCCTGTTATTTGACTACTCTTTATAGTTTTAAGACTGAAAAGTGCTAAATATCTTTCATTCCATGCCCAAACCATTTTGTGCAATGAAAGCTCGCACAATTAAAAGCCAAGGGCTCTCTTAACTAGAAGATAGCAGGGGGAGAGGAAAATTCTCAGCTGAGTACTCAAGGTTGAGGTCCAATTAACTTTTCTTTCTTATTTATGAGTAAAAATGCAGTAGAGTCAGAAAACAGTAACAAAGGCACTTCCTCTCCACGTACAGTGTTAGAGCAGTATTTAACTTTCAAACTAGGTTAACAGTATTTTTAGCTTCTGTCCTCTGCTTACTTCTTGCAGATGCCAGAGCAGGTAGAATTTCCATTTTTACCTCACACTGGAAGCAGCAGTGTATAAGAGAACAGCTGAATTCTTGCAGCACCACATGTAGTGTTCTTTGCTGCTTTTGATCATCTGTCATTTTGATCATTACAGTTTGAACAAAGTAGTTAATTGATCCTTTCTCATTGCCTCCTTCACGTCCTGCCTGCTATCAGCTTTGGTAATTTCCTTTATATTCAAAAATGTACAGGAAATAGTACTGCAGGTCTTAGCACAAGTGGGTGTGTCTCTCATTCTGCTGTGAGAGAAGTGTTCCTGGCACCAGCTGGCACCTTGCTCACTTGGTCAGGAATTCTTTGGAGCCTCACCAGGGTGTAGCTTGTACTTCATTATGCTTTCTATAGCCAGTAGGTGCATCTCACATGCTGAGAAGAAGGGCCAGAAGAAGGAACTGGCAGACAGGAAGATTTTGAACAAAGTCTCCTGAAGCCTATATCCTCTGTGCAGTCCCACAAAAGCAGATCCCATATGGGGTGTATGAAAGTGGCCAAGTAGAAGTTCGTGCTCCTATTGGCTTTGTGTAACTTATGAGGGTTATGGTTCCCTGGTATCCTAGTGAAACTGGGACAGCCTGGACAAAGTGGGAGCAATTCCAGAAATTTCTGTATGAGTACAGCCTGTACTGTCCCCACCCCACATGAGGGAAAAGGGGCTGCTTCTGACATTGTGGGTCACTGGCACACAGGCTGGAGAAGACATGGGCCTTCAGAGGGGATCTAAAGAATGGAGTTTAACCATCTGTCTTGGTTTGAAAGACAGGTGTCTACTAAGGAAGGCAGGAGCCTCCCTTGGAATGGAAAGGGCAAACCCTTTCCACCCAAATAATCACAAATTTGAAATTCAGGGGCTTTCAGGCAAAGATATGAGGAATAGGAATAACAGCTCTTTATATATATAAAACAAAGTAATAATACAGAAAACACCGGTTTAAGCTGACAGTCAGGGTACAACCTGACACCCTGCCAGGCAGGGTGATGGTAGCAGTCTGACCAGGTGATAGCTGCAGTTCTCTTTGAAGAGGTTCTGTTGAAAATGGTGATCTTGTAGAAAAGGTCTGGTCCTCCTCGGAAAGTCCAGTGGTGGTTGTGTAGCTCTTCTCCTGTGGCAATCCAATAGCTAAGGCCCCTGTGCAGTTCCAAACCCCAGGCTATATCCATACGGGAAGGTTTGGTTCCTCCCCCTGGGCGGAGCATCTCACACTGGGGTGATGTCATTCTGGGACTCATGGGGTGGGTCCTTGATTGGCCATTAAGCAGAGATAGCCCCCAGAGGGAGTTATCAAGGATGAGTCATGGTAGAGGATAAGGAGCACAGCCCCACCTGCTTTAACAGCTTGTGGAGATGATAGTAGGATACCTACTTTTGGTTATATCTTATACTGTAACCTAGGACACCATCTAAACAGAAAATCTAATTTTCTTGTTTTTCTTCTGTGTCATCTGGCAATCCAGACAGGGTTAGAATCTTCCTCAGCTTTTGCATGCTCTCTAGATTCCCTGGCCTTGCCAAAGGAAGGGAATTCTGTCAGATGACGGCATACGAGCAAGTGCTCATAGCCACGGGGGAGCTCATGGCACAGAACAGGCCCGCAGTTGCATTTGACTCTGAGGATGGAAAGGGAGAGAGGAAGGAAGAAGTAATCTCACTTTGTGTCAGGACTGCCTTTTCTCCCACACCATAACCCGTTCCAAATCCCTTTTGTTAAACCATGAATACATTCTATGCTAAGCAAATAATTTCTCCTATTATACTTTACATGCAATTCTTCAAATTCAAAGGTCACCAGCCAGACATGTAAAATGACTTCATGAATGACTTCAGCTCGTTAATCATGGCTCAGTGTAGCAGTGGCTCTCCTCTGTTCATTAGAATAACATTTCTTTGCACTTTATGGCAAACCATCGTTATAACACAGAACAAGGACAACAGAGTGTGAAAGACTTTTTTTAATGAGACTTCATAGCTGCTCATGGTTGGACTCCTCATCCTGTTTGCTCTTGAAAGAGCTGTCTGACAAAGGTTCAGGATTTCACCTGATGAAGAGAGCCAGAAAGAGTTTCACAGGGGAAACTGTCAATGAGCTTACAGAAAACTGCATAAACTTGGCTGCCCTGTCAGCTGAGCTGTCAGTCTTCAAACAAATGCAGAGAGAAAATCTTTAATTGTACTCACCACACACAAGACATTTTATGCTGTATCATTGTCATTTGCGGCTGTTCTTAACTCACTGAGAAAAAACAACAGCTCAGGATCCCCAGGATCTTGAGTGGACTCTGGCCTTAATAAGGAGAAACGCTGTACTTTAATAATTACCAACTATTGAGGAAAATAAACTGTTAATCAGAATCTCTAACACTCAGTTGCATCATCAATGCTCTTGCTGTTATTTTAATATTATTTTAGTCCTTGCCTTGGATATACCAAAGAAATGGAATCACTACAATAGTGCTGGACCCAGACAGCTAATTTAAATCTCTCCTAATAAATATTTTAAGGGATGTTAATAATATTTTAGAATCTTTCTTCTTTAGCTGGAATAATGAAATTGCAAAAATGGCTTATAAAGTTTTGTGGATGTTCATTTTTAATTAAAATGTTCTTCCCTGTTTTCCCTCAGGAGTGGAGCGACCTTAAGCACTAGAAAAGGATACCAAGGTTCCTCAGAAAAATACCAGTCTGACTATCGCCCACATTCATTTCCTGTCTGAGGCCAGGCCAGGTGCTCCCAACAAAAAATAAATACTTACAAATCCAGGCTCTGATCTTGTCCTCATGACAAATTTTCAACTTCCTTTGAAGGCAAATGCAGTTTTAATTCATATGGGAGGTGGCATCAGAACAGTTCTGCAATATGCAGATACAAGAGTAATAATGATGAGATATTTTATTGCCAGCCTCAAGAAGTAAAATTGAACTTTACAATCAATGGATTTTTGAGGTGTTTGAAAATGATTGTTGTTCTTTCCCCCGCCATCTGTTTGTTCTTTATTGCCCATCTCCATTGTTTTCGATGTACTGTGGATGTTATTTTTGCAATACACCTTTCATCTCCTATATATTGATTAATTTCTATGTGTAATTTCCTAATATTTTTTCTTTGTCCCTGAGTCTGTTTTGTACCTGTTAACCTGTTAACTATGTGCCCCTGGTTACTAGATCCTGAAGCAGGTTTCACCCTAGGTTTCATCAGCCTTCTCCCCAGCTTTGCTGCTCTTTTCTCCCTGCAACTCCTTTGAAGTTCTCTATGCCCATCTTTTTCTTCCTCGCTGGCCAAGGTCTCTCTCACATGGGTACTGCATGGGCCAAAGGTAAAAAAATCGGGTTTTTTCAAGCATGGAGTGAGGAAGAGGCACTATTCATTGCTCCCCCAAATATTTCTGTCATCACTGGGTGAAGCAACAGAGGTATTGAAATAAAATAAGCTATTCAAAGTATAAAGTATGGTTACTAAAATGTTCAGGATCTCCTTTGTTCAGCTGCTCTCTTCTCCAAATCATCAAGCATCTCTTAGGCTATTTTCCATCTTTCTCTCTGATAGGCCAAGAAAAGGCTCTTTTTTTTCTTGTAATGTCTAGTCCTCTTTCCCTTGTGTTGCTCTGATCTGCTTTGTCAAGTGATCAAAGTCCCTGTACAGGTGAGCTGTTGCTTAGTTACCACCTGCTTGGAATTCACTCTTGAAAAATTGCTTTGTCTTGAGAAGTAGCCATGCCTTTGTTCCTTGGTGCTCCATTTAAATGGATGATCAAAGTTTATCAGCCTGCTCTATTAGCACTGTGTTCTGTGCAAAACTTTTTCTTGTCACTTCTATGGATTTTAGGTCAATCTGGAGGAAAGAGATGGAAGAGAAGGCAAAAATGCTCTGCAGTTTAGAGGGAATGTTTGCCAGAAAGCAATTTTGCAGGGAAACAAAGTACACAGTCTCCAGCACCAAACAGTCTGGAAACAACCAAATAAATCCAAAAGACAGTGAAGATATTTTAGTGTTGGGTGGCTGCAGACTGTCTAAAGGGAGAGGTGAAGAGCAATGACTGCCACTGTGTGGGAATTTCTTTTGGGAAGCGCAGGAGCCGGGGGGAGGTGACTGAGATGATCCTGGAGAAGGATCTAGCAAGGGCTGCATATTTCTCTTTTACTTAAACCAGCAAGGAGCAAATTCTCACTGTATAATTGCTCAAGTCCAGAGCTGTATTCGCACTATTTAGGAAATATAAATACTGGTTTGTGTGACTGATAAATTAGTCTGATATCTGAATATAGAATATGTGCTTCTCTTGCACTTTTTTTGTAGAATAGAGCTGTATTTTGTGAGCTAGAGCAATTTTCCCAAGTGGCACTTAAATATTAGCTTCAACTAGCACACTTCATAATGCCTAGTAAGTTCTCCTAATACTCTTTTTGTGTTCACTAAGGCTGTTTTTATGTTACTTACATATATGTCAAGTTCCTATAATCACAGCAATTGCTGTATAATCAACTTATTCCTAGAAATGTAGAAAGACACCAGTAAAATCGTAGAGTAGTTAAGGTTGAAAGGGGCCTTGGGAGATTCAACCCCCCTGCTCAAAGCAGGAATTTAGGGATATGTCCAGTTGACTTTTGAATAGATCCAATAAGGGAGAATCCACAACCACTCTGAACAACTCATTTCAATTTTTGTTTATATTCATAGTTAAAGAACATTTTTTTTTTAATTGGGATTTCCTGTGTTTCAGTTTGTATCTCTTGCCTCTGATCTTTCCCTGTGGACTGGCTCAATCTCCTTTTTTTCCCATCAGTAATTTACACATGCTGCTAAAATCTGAGTAAATGCAAACATGCAAATCAAGGCAATTCTGAGGGTCGGTAAAATGTGTTTTGGGTATAGTATCATCCAGTTTCTACATGAAAGAGGTTGCAGGGAACTGAAAGCAGAAGGAACATAGAAAAAAAACAGTTAAAAAATCTGAGATTTGACCAATCTCAATCCACTTGATTCTGGTGCAGCTGAGTGAGATTCTTTCTTTGTCGTCTAGATAAATTTTATTGGGAAAAGCAGATTTTGGAGGTTCCACTGCAGTGTTAGTATCACAGCTTCTGTTCTTCAATATCTAGTACTTGTCACTTCTTTTTTTACAATGTTAAATTTTGCTAACAATGAGATAGTATTAAGTATTTTTGTTGTTAATTCTTTTGCACAGGTACAAAGTCAGCATAAAAGCAGCTACTGGGGAGATCAAAACTGGAAAGGATCAAACATTGGAAACATACTTTTTATATTTCTGACAGATTTTCAAAAATTACTGGGGTCTATGTTATATGAAGGCATTACAGATTTGTGAATAACAATCAGTTTTGGAGAAGTATTAAAAGAGATTTAAGTTAGAAGCAAGATTATTGATTTGATATGCAAGATTGCTTGGATACAGGGTGGAAAGCAGGTGGGAAAAAATGAATAAAACTAAGAGCAGTTTATGAAACCAAAGTATGCAGAAATTCAGATAAAGGGCCTGATCCTGTGTCAAGGGCCAAATGGTGGTGGTATTATTAATTTAAAAAGCATATTGAAGAATCAGATCCTATTCTGTTTAAAATAGCATGGAAAGCTCTATTTTCCTCTGTAGTGCTGCTTCTCTTTCTATCTCATACAGAGGCTCTTAGAAGTGTTAAGGCAAGCCTTGACATTGAGCGTTTCTATATTAAATTTAGTTTTCATGAAGCAGCTAGATTCTATTTATGTTCCATATCTCATAATATGGGATAGTTGTTGTTTATTGCTAGGCTGTGAATCCTCTGACTAACCAACACAAATACTTTCATTTTTAACTTATGACAGTAATAGAAAGAAAGATACTTTTTGTCTCCTGTTATTTTTGTTACTAATAGCTGAGAGCTTTGCAGAGTTTAAAAATATCAAACCTTGAACAGCTTTTCTCTGAAGAAGCTCTAAGGCATGCAATTTGTTTGCCAGCTGATGTTTGCTAGATCTAAGAACAACAACAAAACTTCCAACCCTGAAGTTAATTACATATTTAGTAAACATTTCTATAATCTGTTGTTACCATCATATTTTGCATGATGTGTCACAGTCTACACCAAAACTGTGAATTTTAGTAAGGAAAACCTTTTCAACTTCTGACAGAAAATGTAACCCCTCTTCTTCTGAATCTGCAATGTGCCAAATGATCAGGGCCTTTTTTTATGCAAGTGGAGTTGTGACTGCCTGGGCCTGCTCTGGAGACAGGTATGCCATACCTGGGTACAAAACCCATCTTTTGTGAGGGGTGTGTGTGACTGCAGAGCTTCCTGGGGAGGATTTCCTGTTGTTCAGGACAAGGTGCTCTTGCACGGGCATCCTGCCCACTGTATTGTCAGGCGAGCCTTTGTGTCCCTTTCTGCCAATTCCAGTTGGCTGCACCTCTGTTAGAGCTACACAATTTTCCAAATTTCCCTGGTCAGAGGGTTTTGTAACTCGAGACGAGTCAAGGCAGCGAAGTGCCCAAACAGCAAGAGAATGGGAATTTTTATTTAGTATGGATGTCCTTGCTTTTTTTTTCTTTTCTGTAAGTTAAAGACTATTTATCATTCACTTTCCCCCAGCTTTCTCCCTGGCTTGAAAGTATATGTGGGTAAGATCTGTGTGTATTGAAATGTATGTAACCTCACACTGTCAACCTCTCAGAAAAGAAGAAAATTAAACGGAACAAAATCTCTAATGATTAATTTTCACTATCTTTAGTGATTCACTTCTGATGACAAAGGGTGAAGCAGTTTGGTTTCCTGTGTTTTGCTTCCACTTTCTACAAGGTAATTGCCTCCCCAATGAAAGTAGCTGAGCTCCAAGACCTAATATCCTCCAGTTTCCTACCAGGTTCTGAAAAACCTGGTCTTCAAAAATTATGGTTGGGCACCAAGTTCCAGTACATACAGATGCACTGGTTTACAGAAACAAAGGTAGTTCTTGTGCTCAAATACTGGGTGAGAGTGCAAAATTATTCATAGGAAGCTCCTGTGGTTTCACATCAGAGCTACAGAGACTCATGAGGAATGTCTTCCAACATCCAGCTTGACCATACACAAAGTAAAAGCATGAGAAAATGTGCTGGATTGTATTCAATCAGTAATTACTAGGAAATTTTTTTCATTAGAAATTTTGTGGGTCGTTAAATGTTTTGTCCACTTCAGATTAAGGACTGATGTGCACATTACTATCTTCAGTATGTTTTCAGCAAAACTGGTTTTATTAGCTTTTAAAATATTGTTAATAATTTTCAGCAGAAGAATTAAGAATACATCTCATCCAGTGCAGAATTAAAAGTAATTTTGTTGACACTTAATTCTTATTATCAGGCTATGCACCTATGATATCTTCAAGACGTAAAACCTAACAACAACTTCAAAGCAAAAAATATATTTGTTTGAACTGTGTTTTTGTCAAAATACTGTAAGAATTATTTCACAAAACTTGACAGTCCAATATGCCAAGTTACAGAAAAAGAGGCTGCAGATAATACATATTTTGTATGTACACGGGGCCTATAGTTCTGAGTATGGGATTCTGCATAGAAATCTTGTATTTATATGAACCCTGGGGATGCATACACACATCAGATGGGCTGTTTCCTTCTTCCCAGAAATAGTGCTTAGGCTCGTGACTACTGTTTTACAAAACCAGGACTGAATATTGTACATTAAACTATACTTATAACAGTGATTTGCAGAGGCAGAGTCATAAATGCAGATCCTAAGTTTCTGAGCTAGGTTTTTGTTATAAGATCTACACAAACCAGGGATGAGAGCTTCTCTTGAAGAAATTACTGACTTTATGCTGAATCTCAGGTTGTTCTGCTCTTGGCACGAGTTAGAGGAGTCCCAGTTAAGGTGAGAATTGATAAAGCAGAGCAAAATGCTTTTCTGCCTTACCAGTGACCTCTCCTCCTTGGCTGCCTCTGCAGTTTGTGGGGTTGTGAGCTCATCCATTTGTACACCAGTGGAAAGATTTCCTGCCCCCAGGGAGTGGAGGAAATCCATGAGTCGTATTTTGGCTCTTCATAGTGCTCAAGGGCAGGATTTCAAATACAAAAGAATGCTGCTTACCTTTATTAGGACTAGTAAATAAATGTCTGGATTGTAATGTTTTTTTATCCACGGAAGTGTTGAAATTTTGACAAAAGCCCAAGAATAGATTTCTAATACTTTTCCATTCTGAAAACTCTGTAGGTTATACTGGGGTAGTGAAAATGAATATATAGATTTATAATCTAATTTCTTTAAAGCCTATGAATAGGGAAGATTGAGGTGTTGATATCACTCGTTTCAACATACTGAGTCTGATGTATCCCTGGTTTTGCATTTTTTCTGAAGAAGTCTTGTAAGGATGTTTTCTTGGTGCCTATGCCCTGCACACAAAAAGGCAGTTATCAAGCACAGAATAATTATCTGGGGTCTGTTACAATGCTGACTCCAAATTTTGAAGCTAAATGTATTCATGAACAGTTGATTGAGGGCTTCCTTGCTCTGTTGAACCAGGAGAAAGAACAGGAGAAGCCATGAAAAAAAAAAATTAAAAAAAAAATAAAAAAATCAAAGAAAATGAATCACCTTCTGTTCCATCAAGGCTTTCCATCTTTGGTGTGGAGGAGATTGCAGAGACAGGGCTGCTCAGTTTCCAGACCCACTGTTGTCTCAGGATCTAATAGCATGGATCCCAATTAATGTCAGTTCTGAACGTGACTTTTAAGATGTGAGTTCTTTTCCACACAAAGATGCAGATAACATAATATTATATTCTTTCATATAGGTCATCTAAACAGCTGTTGAATTGTAGAAGCTTCCAGCCACTGCTGATCTAAGTCAGGTCTGAACTGATGACCTGCTGATGAAAAGCTGGAGTCAGATTTCAGTCCCCTGAGTCATTTAGACTGCCTGCAAATGCATAATTAACATTTAAGATGTAAGTCTTTTTTTAGTAGCAGGAGATGGGGGATGAAGGTAACCAGTGTTTAATAATCTAGACCATCCTGATATAACGCTGTAAAGAAAATGTCTGTACAGCTGGAAAGTGCAACCTTTGGTGTTAGAAAAGAAAAACCATTGAGCTACAAGTCAATCAGTATGTCACTTGAAATAGATTCCAACACTTCATTTTCACTGTTTGTTAAAGGATTAGGAGAGAGAGCTGAGGGGTAGTTAGGATACTCATCTGAAGTACTGGAAATGTATTCAATTCACTGACTTAAACAAGGTCCCCCATATCTTAGGAAAGGCCTTGCAAACATTGGTACATTCGGTGTAAGAGACTAGGAGACACCATTCTCCTACAGAGGTGCCTCTTTTTGAAAGATTCTGAGTTCATCTTTGTGTGGAATGCTGCTTTTGGTTCTAACTCAGTGTATTTTTGCAGGAGGACAACTAACCTTATGCTGTTCATGAGCAAAGATGTACTGTAGTGAGTTTGTCAATGTCCTTCCAAAATAGTGTTCACTGCATCAAGCAAAGTTCACTTTCAAATTTGCAGTGATGAAACTTCCATAGCATCTTTTGGGAGACTTTTTGATAGACTAAAAGTGGCACTGAGCTTTTGCTAGTAATCACAGTATTTATATCTTCTCTTAATATTATCCTGTGACTCTTGATTATATATACACCCAACCTTTTGCCCTAATTTTTTGGATATGTTTACAGACTTCTATACCTGCAGGTTTTCATCACAAATCACCAACAGTAATGGCCATCAACAGAGACAAAGGCCAAAGAAAGTTATAATCCAATTTTACACAGAAAGAAATGTACAGAAATGTGTTAGGATCAATGAGAGGCTGTGGAAGGCTTGCTGTTTACACTGCTCAAACCCCTCCAAATCCAAAAAGAATGCCTGCTTTGTCAGCTTCTCTTAGGTAGAATTTTTCAGGTTGAAGTTTTAATTAAACCAGAGAGATCCTTCAGCAGGGATATGGTGGCAAATGTTTTTGAGTGAAGTTGTGTCTGTCAGGCTGTGGTTCCCAGCTGGCAAGGTGCTGTGTTGGTGTGGAGCCTGTGCAAATGGACTCTGCTTGCTCTTACTTGACTTTATGAAGTGGTGGATTTGCTGTCCTTCTGCAGCATTACTGAATTGAGGGTGCTGGATGTGTGTTGGAAAGGCATCTGACTGCTCTGGAGGGAGTCAGGTGAGTTTATTACACTCTTTGCACATGGCAGTAGAGCTGCTGCCAGTGGGTAGAAATATCTGCTCCTCAGGACAGAGGCCAAGGAAGAAGAGGAGCTCTGAGGTGGGGTAGGAATGAAAAGTTTGATCTAGTGAAATGCTAGCATTGCCTAATGTTTTGCAACTTGATTTGCAAGAAGGAGTGGGTTTATACAAGATTTCCTTGAAGGTGAGCCCTTTGATTTAGCTTATGTCATTTGTGTAGGGCCTTATCCAACTAACAGACTGATTCCTGGTGTTGTGTGATGAATAGGGCAGAAAATAAGGCATTGCAAGTGGCTTCCTCACTGCTTCGATTATTGAGAAGTCCTTTTTTAATTTTTGGCTTGAATTTATTCATAATCTGTTTGCTTGCGTTTGGTCTTTTGGCACCATTGTTCATTAACTCAGAGCACTCTCTGTGATGCTTTTCTCCCCTTGTGTGTAGAGAGAGCCATCAAATTCCCCTCAGCCTTCATTTTGCTGGAGTGAGTGAGATGAGTTCCTTTATTAACCTCTTTCAAGCTCTGCATTCACCTTCGCAGTCTAATGCCCTTTCTGACACTTTTCCATCTGAAGTTCAACCTTTTAAACAAAGGTTGTGATCAGTATTATAGATAATATTCCTGATAAGAATTTATTTTCCTTTCTCTCGCAAAAAGATTATTCACTTTATAGTCTGACAGTAGTCTCACTGAGAATGTCAGGATTTTGCACAGGTTAGAGAGAAGCTTCCCTGCTTATTAGGGCTGTAGATATTCCCTCCTTCACTTTGTCTCATGATTTCAATTACCTGTGATAATATGCACGAATATTTTTTTATCTACAGGAACAAAGGTGAAATAAAAATGATTTTATTAATTTGTGAAGAATCATTCTTTCCTATCTTTTATCCTAAATGCTATGCAAGATTAAAAACACATGTACTATATGAACTATATGTACTATATAAACACAAATGTATTTATGTAGTACATATAGAAATAGAAAATAGAAAATAGCCATCCATGATCAAAAACTAACAAAGCAAAGAGAAACGTATTAAAAATTTTTAAAATAATTTAAACCTTTTAAACACGTATTGCAAAAGTGTTCAGTTCATTGTTTTCTGCATCAACAAATGCTAAGTTTCGTAAGTTTTCATAATGATCTATTTTTGGTAAAATAATTTTAGTAATAAAACTAGTTTTAAGACATGCCTGACTTATGTACCTAGAATTAGGAAGAATACAGCTTTTAAGGGCATGGTATATTACTTTCAAAATGTCATATTTTGCCCTGAAAGATAAAGAAATATAGCTCCCCACTTGGTTTCATTATATGTCACACTAGTGGAGTTAAATCATAGGGAAGTGAGTCAAATAAAAATAACTATAGAAATTCATAGAATTACTTGTAATATAAGATACAGCCCTCTGAGTGATGTCCTACCTATATTGAAATCCATGGGTTTTTTCCCCTCGACATGACGAGAGAAATTTTTCAGCTTAAGTGTCTCATAATTGAGGTTTATGCATAGAATTACTGAAAGGCAAAGTCACAACATTTAATTTATTTACCTTATATTAAAAAAAAAATTACTGTCTTCTCATTTACATGCCTAACCAAGAACAGCTGACTTGCATAAAAGACAAATACAGGATGAACACTGTGTCAAAGAGAATAGACACACCAGGATGCATGTGGAAAAATGCTGAACTGAAAAATAAAGGTGCAATTGCATGATTAGCTAAAGTAATTTCTACTTACGCAGTAAGGAAGTCAATAATAATAATAATAACCACCCCCAGATGGGTTGTTAATGAATTACTAACTACTTGCAACAGCAGTGGAATATTTTTAATGTCTCTACTCCTGGGTAGTCAGGCCCAGGACAGACCAGCACAGAGCCTTTGCATCATTTACATCCTTCAGGAAAGGACCTTGGCAAACAGCCAGAAGTGGGGAAGGGGTTAAGGGTTGTGCCAATGGTCTGGGAATTGTACCTCTGTGGGGGTAGTGATGCTTAGTTCTGTCTCATTACAGACACAGTAGTAAGAATGAAATGTTCTGATTGAGATTTTTTTTTCCCTCTGATGGTGGAAGTTTTCTTCTTTTTCTTAATTAAATCATGTTTCATTATGTATTCCACTTGTGAGGGAGAGGTCTGGATGGTAAACAACTGTAGAGGGAAAAGACTTAGGCCAGACAATACTATTCGTATAAATTGAAAAAAATCCCTTAATACCAGGCTTTTTCAAGACAATATTTACACTGTATCAACCACTCCTGTCAAAGATAGTAAAGTGATTTCAGGTACATTTCCAAATGCATCATTTTCTTTTGCCAACCAGTCTTATGTCAATCTAGATAATCTCTGAAGTGAAGCCTAAACTACAGAATACAAGAAAGGTATCCCTCTGTTCTTATCCTTTCTAGAAAAAGACTAGCATCTGAGAATCTTTAATGCTTATTATTAGGAAAAAATATTAAATGTAGTCTTCACCTTCATGTCCTGACTGCAGTGGGAAAAGGTCAGTGCTGAGCTGCAGAGCTGACACTGCGTATTACACCATTATGCTGTAGACAACTGTATACAGGTTTACTTGAAAACCGTGGTATTTAGTTCACTACTTGAAGGAGAAAATATAATGCCAGTAAGAAAAAGCAGACAGCAGGTAGCAATTTCTTCTATTTGCTCTTTTTTATTACTGGATCTGGCTCCCCCATCCCCATATTTCAAATAGCAGTAGAAGGAACCATAGGTAGAAGAACACGGACGTCATGTCCCTTCCAGGCTACACCTAAATATTTGTGTACAAGATGAAAAGGGCCGAAGAGGGAGCCATCACTGATTTTCTACAGTTAACTTCATTTAAAATGAAGCTGCCCTGTAGAGAGAAAACTCATCTGATATTTGAAAACCAATTCTCCTAGAAATAAAATATATCTGGGTCTTTTAAAAGTACTTTTGGCCAATGAATGACTATCGAAGAATTTAAGACAAAGAATTGGACTAGGTGTGAATTAGACTGTGAAGGTGTAAGGTAATCTATCATAGAAAGAAATAAATGGAAAAAAAAATCAAGAAATAACACCGAATAACCTTGTCACCTTCTAGAGGGTGTTTAAAGCAAACTCTCTGCCAAAGTGTTTTGCAAAATTTGTGCAGCCAATGCAGTACCACTGGCTTCAGCAATGGTGAAACACTAGTGCTGTCTGAATCATCTAAATTGCTTTGCAGGAGTGTAGGAAACATACTGATTAAGCCCTTACAGGCTTTCAGCATTGGCATTGCTCTTGTCGATGGAATTAACAGATACAACTGGTTATAGAAAATGTAGTCTGGTGCAGCTTTTTGGTGTTAAAGCAGTTTTGGACAGGACAAACTCTGGTTTCTAGGTAAGGAGTTTAATGCATCAGTTGTGCCAGCCAGCCAAGAGAAAGAAGAGTAATGATTTTGGGTCCTCAGTAGAATTTATTTTCAAATTACAGATGGCTTCAGGTGGGCTTAGAGGGTTGGGTTTTTTCCCCTGGTGAATAAGATGGCTTTAGGACACACAGGAAAGTCTCTAATTTAAATTGATATCACTTGAGCTGCAAGGTAACAGAAAAAGAGAAAACAGAAAAGTGCATGGTGGTCTAAACAATGTAACTGCTGATTCACCAGCCAGCTGCCAGACTAGAATCATCTCACTTCATGCTGAAAGAAAGCACTTACACTTATGAAAAATATTAGTATTATTATTATGACATAAATTTAAAAAAATGTTACCGTATCTGCTGAGGTGTTGAAAGATTACCGTTAAAAATGTGGAAGGGCAGTAGACATTTAAAAGAAAGATTACAGTTAAGTTGTGACAAAGAGAAGATTACAATTCTCAGCCTCTGTCACAATAAGAGTTGAGTAGGTCAATGGTAGCACCAGAATTGAAACCTCTGTGTAATGGAAATTCTGCAGTGTGTCGTGTCAAGGGATAAAGAGCTGGGCCTGAGCAAAATATTGTCCTTTTTTCACTTCCAGGGTAGCAAAGGACGTGCACATCAGTGACCTATTCTGAGTACAGTTAGCAAAAGAATTTCAAAACAAGTTTTCAACACAAACTAATGTAGCCTTGCAAACATCAAAAACAGCTTGTGCTTTGATTTTTTTACCTTGCATACATAGGAGCTAAAAGATTTAGCTAATTCTCCTGGTAATGGCATAGGAAACAATTGCATAACCCACTTATGGAAGGTGAGGAAGAGCTGTACTGTACTCCAAAGGTTAGTTGGGCCCTGCCTAGGTTATGCTGAGAATGACTTCAGCGCCCAGGTAGTATTAGGATTAACATAAAAGAGGTGCGTGGCCAGCTTCTACTGGCACGTTCCAAAATTGACATCCGTGTTGAACAGCAGAATTCCAGTGTGATTCTGGAGCTGACAGTTGATTATTCTACACTGGATTTCATAACTGCATTCATAGAAGTAAGATTTTATTTGGCAAGTTTGTTGTACTCCGAACTTTAAGTAGTATTATCACTGCTGTTTACTTAATCTGCTGGCCTCTTATGAGATTTGATTTAATTATTTTACATTTCACATTTGCTTTCAAGGTCTTTTTGAGGAAAAAGTTGTTTGAAAAATGCCAATTTGAAATACTTCTACATGTTCTTATAAACAAGCAGCTGTATAATATGTGATAAAATACTGTACAACCTTAGATTATCTATCTTCTCTGCTTTTATTTTTCACTTGAACATTATATTTTCATATTTTTTCTACTATAGTAATCAATACTAGATTAAATCAGACTATTAGATTATTATTCCTTATATGAAAGATCAGTAATATCAAGGGATTGTTTTGCATTTTAAAATACATATTAGCTCATTGTGATTAAAATGTGATTACTTGGAAATCCTACGCTCCCCATTGCTTCATTTTCCATGGTGATGTTTTCCTTGGTGCTGTTTTAATCCCTGCATCTACCTGCATGAATAGCACCTTCAGGCATCTGTACATCCTTGAATCATCTTTACCTTTTCTCTAGTGTCTGTGGTTTGCCAAATACTGGAAGAGTTATAACCTGCCATTCTAAAGGACAGACACAGTTTTGTGTTTTCTTTCCCTCTGCCTTTTTTATTTCTCAGGTAGCTGGCGGTGAACAAAGTTAAATGTAAAATTGCACAAAGCACTGAATATGAGAGTGCCATTCCAAAGGGAGGTCCAGTATGGCAGTGGGTGTTTCTTTAGGAGTGATCAGTCTGACCACCCATGTTTGTACCTGGTTGCCATCTTCTGCAAATGAAACAGTCTGGGGAGTGTGGACTGAGGAGTAGGCAGAGTGCCACCCGGACACATGGTCATAAGTTTGGTCAGGAAAGGAGCCATGTCTGAGCAGCAAATGCATTTGCTGGATCCTGGATGGCAGAACATGGCATCCCAAACAGCTATCCACACTGAGGCAACGCAGCAGTGCATAGGAGAAAATGGAAATGCAAATCTAACTTTTGGCTCTGTTTGTTTAGAACATGCCGATTTATCTGCACAGAGATTTTGACTCTTACATTAATCATGGTGCTGTACAGAGAAATGTTACAGACCCCTGAGAACCCTCTATTACTTATCAAACAGAGGAAAAAAATTACAGATCCGGTTAGAATAGTAACAGTTCCGTTTTTGCTTCATGCCGGAGATGTATTGGCTTTTGCATAAGGCATGACAATAACCAAAGCCACTTCAGAGGTGTCTCATTTCTCTGCTGTGAGGTCACAAGGAAAAGTGTCCTTTTGCCCTTTTATTATGGCATCAAAGCAAGTTCCAACCCCCTGCCATGGGCAGGGACATCTTCCTTTAGACCAGGTTTCTCAAAGTCCCATCCGACTCAGTCTTGAATCCTCTCAGGGGTGGGACAGTCGCAGCTTCTCTGCGCCACCTGTGCAGGACCTCAGCACCTCACAGGGAAGAATTTCTTCCATACCTCTAACCTAAACCTACCCTCTTTCAGTTTGAATCCATTCTCCTTTTTCTGTCACTGCACGTCCTTTAAAAAGTCCCTCCCCAGCTCTCTTGGAGTCCCTTTGGGTGCTGGAAGGCTGCTGTAATGACTCCGTGGAGCCTTCTCTTGCTGGTCAGGCTTCTTTTGATGCAGCCCAGGATGAGGTTGGCTTTCTGGGCTGCAAGCACATGTTGCCAGGTCCTGCTGTGTTTTTTATATACCAACACCTCCAAGTCCTTCTCACAGCTGCTCCCAATCCTTTGCTCTGCCTGTACCTGTGGCTTGGGGTTGGTTGCCTGACCCCAGGTGCAGGACCCTGGCCTTACTGAATTTCATGAGGTTCTCCCAGGTGCACCTCTCGAGCCTCTCAGGGTCCCCTGCATGGCATCCCTTCCCTCCAGCGTGTCACTGCACTGCACAGCTTGGTGCGCTTGGCTCCGGGGTGTCAGTAAGATCCCTGCCCTGCAGGTGTGTGTGTGTCTCTGGCTCTTCTTGTTTATTCCCTGTGCCATGTGCATCTGCAGAGTCATTTAAACTGGACCCCTGATGAAGCTGATATCCCGGCTGGAGTTGCTGGAATTCCTTTGTGCTGTCCTTCACATGTTCTCCTGCTGATCTGTGATCCCTTTCCAGGGCTTGGGCATCTATTGCTGGCATTGGTATCAGACTGTTAGGAGTTGGATGGATTGAGGTTCTCCTCAATTTCAAAATTCAGTTTCCTTCCAGAGAGGTTTAAATTTAGCTAGCAATCCATTGTGTTGCTTGAGTTAATATAGTCCACCAGAATCTACAAGAGATTTCTCTACCAAATAAATACATATGGAGGATATGGCACAGATTTTCCCAGTCTGAGCAAGGAGATGCCTGGCCACTGGAGTTAGGATAGGATATCTGGGTTGCTCCATGATATGCATATAGCATCTAGGCTAGGATTTAGGTCGTAGCACATTTTAGAAGTTCATTATTTATGCAGGCTCTAAGTTCTGTCTGTAGTCATGGGAGAGAAGTAATTACTTTCACGAGGCAATTAACATCACCTTAGCATAGAAAACTCCAGTAGCATACTTGGCTCTGGAGGTCTTTCTCTTATTCTCTTTCCCCCCGTTCCTCTCTCTGTTAACTTTTGGGGTAACTACAAAACTAGGTAAGCACAGGTTCCTAAATTTCAGTCAAATTAAATTATGTGGCATGTAGCTTTAGAGAACTTAGAATTTGGTATGTATATCATCAATCACTTCTTGAGTTATAGTGTCCTGGGATCAACTGAATAGAAATCGTTACTTTTCCTGAAGTTATGTCAGATTTTTGGCATAACTTTTAAGAATTCTTTCCTCCCTTGAGCATTTCATTTTATTTAAGATTGCCCACCAAACTACTAATTGGACTATATTTCATTTGTTTAGCTTATTCTTGTATGAACATATTGACATCAACAACATTTGCTCCACTATTCAAATTTGCATAATGATGCATGCATGAGATTTGTAAGGCTATTATGCAATGATAGGCTTTGTATTTCCATAATTATGTCATAAGCAATTCTGCCATGAGTAGTGTCAATGAAGTCAAATAGGAATGACATTACAGTCATAAAACATGAGAAAAACACTTGTCTGTAATAATATTAGTAATGACCTTACAGCTTCTGGTGCCCCAAGTGAAACTGAGTTATTGCAAACTGCACGATTTTATGGGTGGTATAAGTGGGTTTATTAAAGTGAGTTTTTGATTACAGGACATAGACATAGACAACATTGCAAAAAAAAAAAAAAGTTCATCCTTCTGATGAAACCTCTGGACAAAACTGGAGGAAGCTGGAAGTTTCTGTGATGAACTTCAGTGAGCTCAGATCATGGTATCCTGAACTGTTGTAAGGAAGATGTGATGAAGTTTAGAAGTGATTTTTTTTTCAGCTGAATCTTCTCTCTCTGATACATAAAACATTACCTGTATCCCCTTCTCCTTCCTTTTCTCACCTTTTGCTGCTTTACAGAAGGCTAGTTGGACAATGGGGTTTGAATTCTTTTGGATAGACCTATTTGTAATTTAAGAAGTTGTACAGGCAGTACTGCCAGGCTTGTACATGTTTTTCTTTTCTTGGATTATGAGAATGTTCTCTTCTTTAGCTCAAAGGTTGGCTTAAATGAAACAAATCAGAATGCCAATTTTACTGTTTTTTTTCTTTTATTATTATCTTTTTAGCCTTTTTTATAAACACCAGAAAAATAGAAATGTGGACGCTCTGCCAGCAGTCAACAGGTGTTAGAGAGAGAAGGTGAGGGAACAGGAAATGTTTAATAAGAGTTAGCTGAATAATCAGCTGACCTGCACAGCTGAGTGCTCCTTTCACACAGATAATGCAGGTAGTTTATTTCAAATATTGGTACCATATCAGATCATTGCTTACACAAGCATGTTTTTTAATTTAATTTTTCTATAGCATTTTTGATTATACTGCTGTACTTTACTTTAGTGTTTACCCAGAATAATAATTTGTAGTCATAAATTAGTAGTTTTCAAAGGTCATTTTAAGACACTAATGTATTATGTAACACAAGAAAATAAGAACTAATTTTTAGTCAAGATTACCTTAATTGTATGTATTCATTTACTTGTCTGTAAATCATAACCCTGGTTTTGAATCTTCTGCGGTATTTTTGTCCTTAATATACCATCATTCATTATCAAATGACTATTTGAATATTTAACAACAACATTCCCAGAATTTTTATAATGAAAAGCAAGTGTGATAGAACACACACTGGTCTGATGTCATTGAAAAAGTCAGTTATGTTGTTGTTGTTTTGGTAAAGAGATGTTCCTGTTCAAAGTATTAAAAAGTCTCAGAGAAATCTTCTGAGCCTTATTATCAACCCCTCCTAATTTACTCTAAACAAAGATATAGTAAACAAATAATACAATAAAAGGACCAGTCCCTTTGAGATTGTAAACGAATGTGGCTAGACACGTCTATGTTGGACAAACATGAGAATTAACATTTAAATCTGTTGTTCACACATGCATTTAATCTCAACAGAAACCAAACTGTCCATGCAACTGATCATGTAGATTTTTAATTTGTTATGGCCATTTATTTCTACATATGAAATTGGTTATACTGACTGAAAAAATGCAATTCATCCATACACTTATGTCTGTTGTCTGATTTTGCCTGTAAGGAACAAACTATGTATGTAAAGAAATGACAGATTGGAACTAAGTGCACATTTCTCTCAGTGTTCCAATAAAAGCTTTTTGAACCAAGGGCACAGGCTGCCTGACCAGTGAGCCATGTGATAAAGCACAAACAGTGCAGGAAATGAAAACCCTGGGAGCAGCAGATGATGTGGGCAGGAGGCACAGGTATTTCACTCAACTCTATCTGGTTCACTCCCCAGGCTCTCAGAGAAAACTTAAACATTATTTACTCAACCATGTGCTAGTTAAAACCAATATCTCCAGACCATCTGTTCAGGAAGCTGACCTCATGCAACTTTCTGCCCCAACATTACGTCAATGTAGTTCTGACTAATCAATCTCTGCTTGATCACATTGTCTTACCTATAGAGAAGAAAAAGGTCGACTTAGATTTAGCTGGGTGTTTCAGCATCATTTTTTCGAAAACAGTAAGACCCTTAGATGTGATAAAGTAGCTTGGCTCTCCTGGATGATGGGAGCTTCTCTGATCTATGCCAGATGAAGGGCTTGGCCATGTATATTCAATACATCAAAGTATAATTTTGCAATTTTTCACTACAAAATGTGTTCCTTTTCAAAATACTCTTCAGAGATATCAACATTGTTTGGATCTTCAGGCTTTTCTCAGATCTAACTATCTATTATATTCCAGTTATATATTAAGATTAAAATGGGGTTGTTTTTACAATAAAATGTTGTGGTGCAGTAAAATGGCTAAAGTACTTCTGCATAGTACCGACTTTTCAGTATGAAGTGCAGTTGTGCACTTCATGGACCTTGTATGTCAAAATGGCTGTTGGTTATAACCAAAGAATCTTGCAATTAGATAAATTACAAGGTAGCAAAACAGTTCAGTGTGTCAGCGTAGGACTTCCTGAATGGAAAGAAGTGCAAATAATGAACAATTGTCTTTCAAATCCAGTGTATGAGTGCTTGGGTTTCCAGGAGTTTAGCACCAAAATGGATGCCTGATGAATACCTAGAATTGAGCTAGGAGTTGTGATCAATTCTACTTCATCTAATCAGGTTAGTGTTGGGTATTTAATCTGTGGAGGTAGTCAGTATCCAAACTGATGAGAATACAACCATTAATTTGCCTTTTCTCCAGATTCTATATTCTGCTTGTTTTGTCAGATCCAGTTTAAATGTACATGCATTAATCTTACTTTAATGGTGAGAAGGATTTGATTCAGTGTTCCCCTTGAAATGTTGTGAAAGCCTGGTTAGACATTCTAGTGCTGAACATGGTTTTACTGAGCATTTTCACATGTTCCTGTCACTTCTGTTTACTCATTCACACCTTTGCTCCTTTCTGATATAGTTCCTGTTTGTTGCCAGGCAACTCTGGCTGTATTATGCAGGTTCTGCAGTACACCCAGAACTAAATTGCGGTGCACTGTAAAGCAATAACTGATGGTAGGCTGTACTTTTTTCTTAATCACACTATACCTTTGTTTTCCAACTGTTTGTTTTTAATTGTGTTGTTCATCTAAAGGCTGAAAACTTCCCAGATCTATACTCAACAGAAAAAGATTGATCAGGAACACAATGAAATGTGGAAAAATTTGAAAGACATATTTGTTTAATCCTGAATCTTCTAAATTACCTTTGGGGTGTGCCATTTTCTTTTGAAGCATCACTGTTTTGATGTGTGTTTTCACACTTCTCAGCTTAACTGTATTACATCAGATTTTTAGTCTAGCCTGTCTAGAGACAGGCAGAGATACCATGGAGTTGAATAATCTCTTTTTATTTACAGTGTTGTAAAACTTCAGGCACAGAGATTGTATGTATGTGTTTGTATAGCACTGTGATATGTGGAGCTGGTGACTGGGGTTGTTCTATCCATTAGAGCTGTAAACTTTAATGAATAGGGAAAACAGGGCATAGCAGGGAAAACATTTGGTATAAGATCCTGGAAAGTCTTTCTGAAAAAACAAATAAGACAGCAAATTTACAGTTGCTATCAATGAATACATGTCTAATGCTGAGGAGAATAAATCTCACACACGGGAATTCATTTACATACTATTAAGTTGACATGTTAATATCAAAGCATTAAAATATGTAAATAGCATAAGCATGCACAAAATACTAATTACTGCTTTACATTATCAACTCATTTACTCTCTGATATTTTATGACTGTTCTGCTGTGTCAGCAAGCAATTATAAAAATCTACTACAACTTGATGGTAATGCATTTCTGTGTATTTCCTTTTCTTTGCAAAAACATTCTTCCAGTCCTGAAAGAGAACAGCATGGAAGAGACTCATATTGCTGAGTGTCCTTTTTGCATGAACAACATATGCTTTGAGTTTCTAGCGGTTCAGTGGTCTTTCTTTTATACTGCTTACCAAAAAAGGCAGATTTATATGCAGGCTAATGAGAACTGACATTTCTTACGCTCTCTGCTACAGTTACAGTGCAAATTTAATCCATTGCAGGTGTTATATCGTTGCAAAATAAGCTGGAGGCATATGAGCACTGAGGAAAAACTTTACAGTTATTATCATGGAAAAAGATGCTTCGTTTTATAAAGCATTGTACCTTTTCAGTCATAAAGTCTTTACAGCAGGGAAGAAATTTGTCATAAAATCGGTACCGCCAACCTGTAATAAGACAGTCTCTTTTTTCCCCTCCCAATAACTTCAAACAGCTATTGAAAGCAGACAGCAGTGATGTGATATTTCTTGATTTCACTAGAAGTGTCTGAATTTTGATGATGCTTTAAATTAAATGGAAGTTTCTTTGGCAATGTAATGTTGCTATTGTGATGAGTCTCTTGATTTATAGAAAGAAACATTTCATGTGAAAGCAACTTGAGATATACCCGATTCTGTTATGTCAGTTCTTCAGTGGTCTTAAAGAGTTGTTGCATAGAAAAAAACCTAAATCACAGCATTCTAGCATGGCTTTTCTTGGAAGGGGCCTCAAAATCATCTCGTTCCAGACCCCCTGCCATGTGCAGGGACACCTTCCACTAGACCAGGTTGCTCAGAGCCCTCTCCAACCTGGTCTTGGACGCTTCCAGGGATGGGGCAGCCAGAGCTTCTCTGGGCAACCTGTGCCAGGGCCTCACCATCCTCACAGGGAAGGGCTTCCACCTAACCCAAATGTCCTCTCTGTCAGTGGAAAGTCATTTCAGCTTCTCCTATCAGTACATGCTCTTGTAAAAAGTCCCCCTCCATCTTTCCTGTCCTGCTCCCTTCACGTACTGGAAAGCTACAATTAGGTCATCCCAAACCTTCTCTTCTCCAGGCTGAACAATCCTAATTCCCTCAGCCTTTACTTGTAGGAGGAAAGTCCCTCCCTCTCATCATCTTGGTAGTTTCCTCTAAACTTGTTACAACAGTTCCTTCCTGCGGTTCCTAGACTTTGTATAGAAAACATTACCATTATAACTAGGGTTTTATATGTGTTAGAAAAGTGAGTTGAATCCTTAGTTTGAAAAACTTACTTTTACTTTAATTGGGAAAAATACTTTCTTTTTTAAAAAAAAGGTGTTCTCAAATGATTTTAATTATTACTTGGTCAGAGAGGGTTTCTGTAAACCGGTCAGTTCTTTTTGCTTTCTTCTGAGTAAACATTAAGGGAGTGAAATTGTGGAGGATTAGAGCTGTAATCTGAGCCTATGGTGTTGCTCTGGAACTGATGTGGTAAAGGAAATAAAGGGAGCAAAGAGATTGACAGAAACAACTTCCGTTAAAAAGGAAGTTGGAGACAAAAGGCTCATGAAAAACTATTTTAAGCCAGGGGCAGATGACACAAGACTCAAAATTTAATGAGCCTTAAATGCCATAGAATGTGACACATGTACAGTTATAGAATGAATTATGTACAGTCGCATATCTCCATTTTTTAAAGGCCCTCAAAGCTCACACGCTCATAAATTTAGTTATGAGGAGCTCAGAAATGAAGCCCAAACCATTTCAGGTTGTAGCCATCATCTCTTCCAGGTTAGATGTCATTTCAACTCTGGCAGTTTCGAGCTCAGTTTCCCTAACACCACAGATCACTTCCAAGGAATAACATTTTGGATTCCCTTCGCTGGCAGGGTACAGGTGGGAGTTGGCTCCCAGGTGGCCCCAGCAGTAGCTGAGTCTCTGTGAGCTGTGCAAACTCATCTCCATGCTGTGCCTTGGAAATTTCCTCTCCAGCCTGCGACTGCCTCTTGCCAGTGCTCCCTTTCTTTGCTCTTCCTTACTTTCTGGCTTCCTCTGCAGAGATTTTGATCAGCCACGGTTTCCACTGATGTGTTATTTTGGTTCCTCTGTGTGTTTGTGTTAGGGCTGCATTCAGGTCTCCAAGTAACAGTTCTGTGCCATTTTTGTGCTTAAGTGCCAGAGAGTTGAGACGGATTTAGATGCTTGCTCTCAGTTTTGGTAGACCTTGTGTGCCAGTGCAGATGATGGAGAGAGAAAGGTACTTTATATTCAGACCCCTGGAATGCAATCATGCCCTATGATCTCAGGTAACTGTCTCTATGGTTCTTTTGAATTTATGCTGTATTGGAGACACTAACATCTGTCCTGTTTCTGACAGCAGTTTTCCAAACAAAGCTTATTCCTATTTTAGATAATCTGAAAATACTGACTTTGAGGTATAAATTAATCTATTAGTGCAATAAATTTATTTTGTCAACAGTAATTTTTCAAAGAATACTATTTCAATGGGATGAAATTCTCACTACAGGCTGAGCTTGACAAGCCACTACGGCTGCAATGAGAAAGAAAACAAAATTCAGAAACACTGAAATTTTCTTGCACTACTTTTCAAACCTTTTGATTTTAAATTTCAAAATTACTTTTTCAATTCCAATTTGATACAATTTACAGAATAGGTGTAGGAAAATTGTATTAATAATTTTTTAAAAACCATTTCACCTCCAGACAAGGAAAACATTTCTGATAATCAGAATTTATTTTCCATTTTGTGATTCAACTGCTAAGCCAAAATGTACCTCAGCTGCTCCGCTTCTTTATGCTTCTAATTTTTACATTTTGCCTTGAATTAATACCTTGATCTGATCCAGTCTGAAATGCATATTGTACCCAAGCTAAATGATTGCAAATTGTAACAGAACAGAAGTAACAGAGATGCTTAAGGTTCTACTTTTACTGGCTGTAGACTGAGGGCTTCCTAATTACATCACAGAACTTCACAAAAATACCCACCGGTCCGAGCGCTGGCCCTGCCCGGGCTGCGGGGAGGGTCCGTGGCCACTCGCTCGGAGCCACCCGGCAGCGAGCGCCTGCCCGGGGCCGGCCCGGGAGCGCTGCTGCTCCTCGGGCCCCGAGCCTGCGCTGGCCCTCGACGTGGGCAGCAGCGGGGGAACTCTTGCCGTCCGCGCCTCTCTCCGCTCCGCCACTGTGGAGAGCGAGCAGGGTGTCGCCTCTGGATAGCAGCTATTTGTAATGGAAAAATTGGTGGGCTGGTTTTGGTGTGGATTAAATGATAGTTTTTCCTTCCGTCCTTCAGGAGTGGAATAGAAACTCATTAGTAAATTAGGAAGAATGTGTGTTTCAGCACCCAAAATGAGGGGGAATCATTACAAACATGTAGAAATCTATTTTGGGGGAAGGTGTAGATTATTGGCTGTACATTAAATGCCTTTTACATGCACTGGTCTTCTGCACAGGTCTCAGTTCGTGTTTCAGACTAACAAAAAAAATTAGTGCTGGTGTGGAGATGAAGGGGAACAAAAAGTGACGATGAGGTTGAAGGATGGGTCATTTTATGCTCTAAATGCGTGTTGCCAGTTCCACATACATCAAAAAGAGTGAAGCATCAAAACTAAAACTTAAATATGTGGGAAGCACAAAGTTGAAACATACTGGTCAGAACTGAGGAAGGGAGGAGAAATGAGAGGTCCTTAATTTGCTTACTGAAAAATGGAGAGCACAAAGGTTAGTCTAGTACTTCTAATTTTTTTCCTTTCCCAGCTTTTTGTTCAATATACATATAGGAATAGTGGTTTGGGGTTTTGATTTTTGTGTTTTTTTTTTTACGCACAGACCTTTCTTCTCTCCCTTTAAAAACCCCACGTATTCTTAAATAGAAAGCTACCTTTGCCTGTGCGCACTCTGCCATTATTTTGTGGGATCTTGTTTTTCCATAGTAGTAGCCAGATGGAAAGTATGTGACTTCTGTAATAAATAATACAAATGAGATGCTACCAAATGAAAAAACCCTGGAAACTGGGGGAAAAAAGACAGCTTGCAATCTCCCCTGAAGTCATGTAGTTATGAAAATAAATATTCTCCACAAATATATGAATTATAGATAGAGTTTGAATCTTTGCTGAAGTGGTTTTGGCTTTTCTTACCTCACCTCAAGATCTCATATTAACGACTGCAAGTCTATGTATTGTTAGGTGTGTAAATGTTAGATGTATAGCTGGACTAGAAGAATTATCATGGGGAGATGGAATTTCTCGTATAATCTTGTGTACATCTGACAAACCACTCTTGTCACCCATTCCAGACTAGATCCCATTTTTCTAAGAGGGCAGTTTTGCCCTCTCATTTTATCCCATAATACAACCCTGACATTTTGTATGTTTGTTTAATGGGACATCACCTGAGTTTGTAGAAAGGGAAATAGGTCCCCTAACTTTTGTGGTGTGTAATATTTGCAATGCCTTTTGCTGATAGCAATTAATTAATTACCTGGTTTTGAGATTAAGTGGGGATTATTATTCATCTGCAATGGATATGGGCCATTGAGAAATAGAGAGCTGACTGAAGCTACACAATAATTCTGTGATACAAAAAAAGATTAAATTTGCAAGGCCTTTGTCTCCAGTTCTGTGAGAAACTTGTGCACATTCTAAACTTTAGGTATCTATTTATGTCCTTGCCTGTTCAGTAGGCCACGAAATCCTGTACTGTGAGCGGCGTGTATCTCATCATACTCACTGTCTGCTATAACAAAATAAATTTAAAATATCACTCCTGAAAGCAAACCAAGGTAAAATCTTTGGAGTTGTTTTACTGGGTGCATTAGGAACAAATCCCCTCTGACGGTGCTTCATTGTTTGACCTTGCTAAATTTTTTGCCTACAGCTCAAAAATAGGTGCACTGTGAACTGCATTTTGGCCTTTATCTCACAGAATTTCTCTATGGATTTACCTGAATTCAGCTCAGAGTCTTATTCTGAGTGGATTATAACACAGATAAATGCAATTTAATGGAAAAGAAGTTGATCTTTAGTAATAAATTAGCAACTTGATATTAGTGGCTGAAATGTTACATGTAAATTAGTACATGATGCTTACTAGGAGAAATTTAAATAAGTTGTGTACTAAATGATTTCCCGCTGGGTGTTTCTTCCCATGGCTGGGTTAGTGCTCCATTTTTTTTAGCAGGTGAAATAGAAGACCAGGTTATGAAATTAATTTAACTCAAATTGAATAAAGAAACATAACATATACATAACAATATATATATATATAAAGTTCTAGGCTATAAAAAATAAATTATTGTTATTAATGTGAGTTTGTGTTGTTCCAATAAGGGAATTCAAATTGTAATTCTTAGTTCTGCCACCGTTTAACCTGAGATTTTGAAGGGAATTCTCCATTGGTTTCCTGCTATTTGTTTAGTGATATTACCATGTGCTTGAGAAGAGTGACAAACAAAGAGGGATTTTAATATTTGTATGACTTGGGCTTACTATGTGGTGTTTATCTTTTTAACTTAACCTCAATATACTGAAAAATACTTCTCTTGCTGTTGTGGTTGGGAGTCCTGCCAGGGCTCAGGGGTTGGTGGTGGGGTATTATCTTGGCTACCTCCAATTGGCTGTTGACATTAATCTGTTGTCAAATGCATAAAAAAAATCTCCCTATGTATAAAACCAGATTAGGTGATATGAACAAGGATGCAGATGAAAGATGGCCAGTTGAAAATATTAATAAAAATTTAGGTGGGCTGAGTTACTGTCCTCAGTTGAGTTATTCATTCTCTGTTTTTTCTGCAGACAATTTGTCATTTTTTAATATGGGAGCAGATAGGGGAGGAGCTCTTGGTGCTCTTCAGTATGTAAGAAATTGCATAACAGAACTCAATGTTTTGATGCAAAGGTTTTCTTTTCACTGACAAAATTCAAAATTTTTCCATAGCTGTGGCCTTGAAACTTGTCTTTGTCTAACAGTCATCTTCTCTGTGAAGAAGCTGAGAGTTACAATTTGATGTAGAAGTAACTGTGAAAAAACCCAGTTCAAATCCTTTTATGGATTTTTCTTTCTTTTTTTTTTTTTTTTTTTGCTTCAAATACAAAATTTGTATTTGAGAGGTCTGTGCATGCTTGGAGGCTGGTCAGGCTTCCAGTGAGCTCCTGAAATTTTGGTCATTTGGTTGTACTTTGCTTTCACTTATCATTTCTGTGAGAAGACTAGACTAATTCTGTCTAAAATATATGTAATAAACCTGGGGGAAAAATCAATGAAAAATATTGTATCACACTGTTTCATGTCTGTTTTCAGTGGTAAGAATCTTTCCTTGATATATGGAAATCTTTAGCTAAAATCAGAAGACATTCAGGTCTGCCAGTGAAGCAAGTGTGCATAAGGCCCAGTTGTGTTCAGTTCCTAAAGCTCACTGAAATTCTTCAAAGAGGTGAAGTGAACACAGAATTTTAGATATTTTGTAAAGCCTCACTGAAATATAATTTGGAATGTATTTCCTGATTTTGCTGTAAGACTGTTAAACTTTGTGATGATTTATAATCATAAAATCATGATCAGCATTGATGAAAATTCACACAGACCTACTGTGTGATGATTTGATTCTGTTCTAAATTGTTTTCTCCCATAACTCATCATTTATTTCAGTTCAAAGATAAATTGCAATTAATATCCTCTGTCTGCCCTGAAGTGTAAGATTTTTATGCCCCCAAGCAGCAGAACCCTGAATGTCGAATTCCACTGGTGCTCAGAAGCAGGATTTCTGATTTAGTGATGGTGTATCAATAGCACCAATTGTTTAATATGAGATTAAAAACCTCTTAAACTTGGCTTTTATTTTTAAACAGTGTGCTAAACCTATAGTCATGTACGGACTATAAATAATACATCTTTTTCTTAGTTAATGCAATAAAAATGCCCAAATACCATTTTTTTTCAAAACCCCTGGGGCCCGACTGCTCCTGGCCTGTACCTCGCTGGGTTGTTTGATGCATAAGCATCGCACTGGATGGCCTTGGGAGCAAGGGCAGCAGCTTCCCTCTTTCCCTGTGTGCTCCCATCCTGGGGCCATATAGTGCAGGCCTGAGGTTTTTACCAGCATGGCAAAGCGTTTTCTGTTTCTGGGGACATGAAAATATTTTCATCAATTTAGAAACAGCCAGAGACATCTGTTTTTGCTTGTCCACTTTTCGACTTTAACTGGATATGAGGGTGCTCAGATCTTTTTAGAAACAATTCTTGGGTTTTGTGTATCAACTTTAGTTTAATGGGGGGCATTGGTTGCAGTATTGCTGAAAAGGCAATGTTTTGTAAAGGACTGATGCTAGCAGACCAACATTTAAATAAATACAGTCAGATATGATCGTTGTTAACTCTTCTCTTTTGCTGTTGGTCTTAGAACAACATTCTGTGTGAAAACTCAGCCTTTGCTGCCTATACGTGAACTTTTACAGGGTGAAAAGCCAAAGTATCCATAAAAGACTCATACTAATGGAACCATGATGAATCCTGACAAACGCTGTGGGACTTCTTACAAACTTTGCAATATGGTCTTTGAATTCTGTATTTGAATATTTACATTCAACATTATTATTGGTTGTCATGTGCTAGTAGACCAAATAAAGTTCATGAGTGTGGACTGGGTCTGTTATCTAAATATGCAAGTAATCCTTTTGTGACAGAAACTGTTATTTAAGATCACACAAGGAAAAATGAAGTCCAGGATGGTTTCTACCACACTTCATCCTTACTGACTTTGTAAATCTCTGCTGGGTATTTCTTTGTGCTTTTCCACCATTTCAACAGGTCTTTATCATTTGCAGATTTAGTTAGAACAGCCTCTCTGATCATAAATCCATATACCACTAAACAAGTTGTGAATGCAAGTAACAGTAAAGGAGGGAAAAAGCCTGGAACTGCAGAAGTAGTTGTGGTTTAATACTCTGTTGGCATGCTGCCTATTGACTGTGCTGCAAGCACCTTGCCAGGAGTTGAAGGTGCTGATCTTTTGCTAATTTGTAGGAAAAAATTTCATACAACTCATCTCAAATTATTAGTAAAACAAGAAAAATTGTTGTGAATTAAATAAGTCATGAGAAATTGTGTGGCATAAACAAAGTTAGAAAACATTAAAATTGCTCAAAGAGAAGAAAAATGTTTTCTGTTGATTTACTACAGCAGCGTGAACAGATGTGGTAGTCCTAACGGCCTTCTGTAGAATATAAACACTAAAACACCTTTTGTTCTGACAATTTTTAAAGTACTGTGAACTGTGGTTAGGGATACCAAGAAGTGGATGAAAGAGCTTCAGCTGCAGGCGGTTTGGAGAACAATTCCAATACAACTGTGTGCAATATCTTACCTTAAGGCAGAGGCACAGAATGGGTAACCAGTGCTCTCAGTACTCTGAAGAACTGGGCCTTCCACATCTGATTACTGCTTTCGTTATCTGCAACTTCTGCTATGAAAGTGCTGATCATTAACCTTGTTTCAATTAAATAAAAATGATCACCTGACCTGAGTGCAACTCAAAATGCATTTGCCAGCCCTTTTAACCAGGCGAGCACTTAATCATATTGCTTCAGCTTTGCTCTGAAAGTTGCTGAGCTGCTCTGCTTTTCACATCCATGGCTTGAATGGTTCTAGGAAACAAAAAGTGGTTTTGACACTACTTTCTCTGAAACATTTCCTGACTGTTCTACCTGCTTCCACTTTGTGGAAACTACAAAAGGTTTCGGAAACCAAACCTATTCTTTCAGATTATTCAGTAGCTTAAACACACCTTCTCTCAGACACCTGCCTGTGTGGACACTGGCTTCAGTTTGTTATTTTGAGAGAATCTGATGGTGGCAATGTGTTACATTTTGTGTTTCTCTAGAGCTCTTGGGATGCATTTTCTCTGAGGTTCTCCAGATAAAGTGTCAGTTGTGTGCAGACTGTGCAGCAGAAGCAAAGTACTGTTTGCTTTTGGAGTTCAAAATATATGCAGACATGGGCAATAGCTGTAAAGACCTTAAAAAGCATCTGGGGAAATGTTATTGCTCTGGAGTGTTTCCTGGACTTTGGTGGCAAAATCCTCCGAGAGATGTGTTTCTGGGAGGCAGTTTGAGTCCAAAAATTATATTGTACACAGCTCCAACTTTCCTCTAAGCATGCTTTAAGCTTGAATTATATCTTCCTATCCCTTCTCCCTGCCTATCATCTCATTCCCCACTGACGTTTGCCTTTGGCAGCATGCCCTGCCCAATAAGCCACTGACCTCTACAATCTCTTTTGCTTCAAAGGCCACCATCAAGACAGTCTGAAGATGTCTGTCTTCTGAACTAAAAAAAAATTTCTACTTCCTGAAGTGCCAAAGAAACTCAACCAGCTTTGTAACTTTTGTTGCCTTGTTGTAAATGAAACTAAAAATTGTGGGTGTGTGGTAATATCTTACCTTATGAATTTTGTTAGACTTACTGTGATGTGGACCTGGTGATTTCTTTATTCTTTTGG